>JALIZH010015304.1:0-65238 GCA_030522465.1 Rhipicephalus appendiculatus | reverse complement strand
TACAACCAAAAAAGAAACTGGGCATTCATTTCGGGCCTGATTGCTGATTCTTTTTATGCAAGTATTCAAGCTGGCTGATTGCAGAAGAATTACATAATAAGTTACACGCTATTTTACTTTAATTACTGAAACTGACATAAAACTACACATTCCGTCCGTTTCTTTCTTGGAATGTAATACTGTATTCTTTGTAATTATGCCATGCGAATTTCATGCATTTGCAGTGGCGCTCCTTAATTCATTGACTGAAGGGGATATAACGACATCCAGCAGCAATTCCTACACGACGTAAGCAGTGCTTCTTGCATTTGTTTGTCCGTTACGATTCAATGAGACATAAACGCTAGTGTAACCATAATTTCCTCCTCAGTTCGTTTGTATACCGTTTTTTTTTTCAGTGCGCAGCTTCTATTTCCTGTATATTGAAGTAAAATGGAAACAAAGGATGGTTCTGAATAGCGTCACGGACTCGTCCTCAGTTGATCCTGCCTGATGTGTATGAAGATTTAATTTTAGTACTGCAAAGAATTTCTGACATTGTGGCGAAACAGCGCTAACGATGGGACGAAGAACATACAAGACACAGCGCTGTGTCCTGTTCGTCATTGGTCCCCTGTTTTGCGCATTTTCGCCACAATCTTCATGAACCGACGAACCCACGTAAGAGCCCTTGTTGTCGCGTTCGTTTTCATCGTGGGAGAGCCGTGATGTCCAAAATATCATAATGAGTTGTAGCCCCGCCCTCCAAGAGTCAATGAAGGCGGAGGAAGGTCGGTTAGGGTAGCCGAGATGGTTGGTAACTTTATTCCTGCAGCTTTCCCTAACGCCACCTGTTGCAGTTCAAGTAATCTAGGAAACACTGAAGAGAGACTGATTAAGAAAGTATTTAATTATGAAAGCCCGAACCCAAATTACATGCTTAAGGGTAAAAGGTCATACCCCTGCCTTGCGACGGTTGCTATATGATGAGTAAAACTTTCGAAAAAATGAAAACTATCCCTCATACATACAACATTCTAGTTAGGTGTCTTTGTATTGATGTTTGGTTTATTCTGGTGAAAAATGACCAGCGTTCTGTTTTTTAGATGCGAAGCAGCTTAAGGCCGAGTTCAATCCGACGGTGGTGGCGGTGGTGGTGGTGGTGTGCATCCTGACCACCCTTACTGCGTATGCGCAAACCCTTTCCACACATCTCCTCTCCGCGGTCCCCCCTCTGTCTCCTCCAGGCATCCCTCCCCGCGGCGACCACACCCCCTGCCCATGCGCGTCCCCTCCCCCCTCTCCTGCATTCCCCCCTTCTCCCCTCTAGGCATCCCTCCCGCGACGTTTACACACCCACTGTGCATGCGCGTCGCCTCCCCTCTCTCTCATCTTCTACGCTCCCCCCTCTCTCGCCTCGCAACGCCGACGCAGGCAGCGTCTGCTAGCGAGTTTCTTGCTTGAAAAAACCGACTGCTCGCGCTGCTCAACCGTTCACTGGCCACTCCGTATATACAGGCACTGGATCTTGACCTGCAAGGTAGTGCCGGTGGAAGATTTCTCCTGTGCGTTGTTGAACAATAAAAATTCGCAGCGTGCGCGTTAACTAAAAGCGAACTGTGGGTCTCTGAGTTCAATCGGAGTCTTCTGTCTCTCATTGCCGATTAGCAGCGATTGGCATGTTCCAGTAGGAAACACTGGTCCATCACTGCGTGCTTTGCGCCTCCCCAGGTTTCTCTCCTGCGCAACGCCGCAATGAGCGCCAGCGTCAACGCCGCCGCCAGTGGAAGCGTTAGCGCCCGCTGCTTCGCATCTACACATGGTTCCCTTTAGCGGGAGATGGTGTAATTTTTTTTCTATTTCTTTGGATAATGGGGCAAATGTAACACTTAAGTGATTTCGAGACATTGAGTTAAGGGAGTATTATTTACTGAAAAAGATGATGTACTGAACAATTTTATTATTAGCAACTCGCCAGATAGTCGTCGCACTAATCAGGTTTTCGCTTCTGCTCTTGTTTTGTATGTTCCCCGGCTTGCTTGATCACAAAATCTGCCTCCGTATCGGCCAAATACCGACGATGACGGTCGATCTTACCCAACCGTGTCCCTGTTATCCTCCTTGGTGATACGTTGTCGGCCCATGCAGAGCTTTTTGAAAGATAGACCGTTTTCAAAGATGGCAGTTCTTACGGTTTACATTCCAAAGAATACAATCCATTGTGTTTCCTACGAGCGCACGGTTCCTCCGAATCCTATGGAGAGACGGCTACTCGTAATCAGTGTTTGTATATGCTCCACGTCAATCAAAGTGTAGCCTTTAACGCTGAAGAAGACATTTTGTTCTTTCAGCGACGCGGAATGAAGCCCAAGCTGACTTGTTGATGTGCAGACATTAGTGCTCCAGGTCTCGTTTGTTTTAGTAGACGAAGCCTGTCGATTGAGAATGATATTGCGCTTTCTAAACAGTTTCTTAATACGTCAACACAAAAAATACTTTTTGCCGCCGCAAGAAAACCAACAACGCCGCACGTATACTCATAATTTATGCACAGAAAGAGGTCTTCATGCGCGTTGCACACACACAAGGCAAACAGACTCGGGAAATGCCACGCGTGTTCCAACAACAGCACCATGCGCATTTTAGTAGCCGGAATACATTTTAAACACATCCTATGGTCAGAGAAACTGCCTGTTTTAATTTTTTTAAACATTCACTTGAGGCAGAAAGCTGAGGTTCTGCATGGCCTGAGAAATGGAAGCTTGTCGGCTCGTCAGTTGCTCTCGAAAACTTGGCCTTTCCGGCTCAATCAAACCACGAAATAAATGTGGGGCACTGGATGTTGTTAAGGAATGCATTTTCATTGGAAACAAGAAAACACAGAATTGTGATTTTTGTTTTTTCAATATCACCCTAACCTGTATTCTTTAGTCAGTTCATTGTTTTTATGGTGGAAAAGGCTACGATAGAATAAACAAAAAGTTCGGATTGTATGTCAAAGAGCGTCAAAGAATATATTTGCTGCGGCAATCGATTCGCACTACTTTACTACTGCGATCATACAGCAGAATTCATAATTACATTCTTAAATGACAGATTGTCTGGGCATTTCATTTCTTATGGATAAAACAAAGTAATGGGTGATCTTTTTATAGAGCTCAAAGAAATGTTTGCAAAGCTTTCAGTAATTATTCAATTGCAATAACCGCAAATCTGACTGTGCGCCCATCATGAAGATAAGACAATGTGTGCGCTTTGGATATGTTGCATAAAACGACGATTGTATTCGAAAGCACTTATTATCTGTGGTACAGCGTTCTGCGAATTTGCTGCGTGGTATTTGCCGCCGAATTTGCCGCCCGTTTTGTCGTCCTCTTTGTGTCTCACTTGTGTGTGCGTTTTATTAGCGGCAATATGTCATACAGCAAACAACACCAACTAGGCCAAGAAGAAGTTCTCCTCAAGTGGTATAATACCCCCCTAATAGGTCACATGACACTGTCATTTACAAATGACCTTTTTAAGACGAGAAGAAAACAACATGTTATTGCTTCTGGTCATTCTGGACAGCTCGAGAGTTGTGTTGGTAAATGCTGCTGTTACAGTCTGCTTATATGCCATATCCGCTTTAGAACAAATGTCCTGCAAAAGTTCATTGACCTTTGCCAGTTCTTGTGTTGGCAGAAGCAGAACGCAATGAAATGTGGCGGAAACTTCGTATACCGGTAAAGGAAAGAGCAAGCCGCATGGTACAGAAACACGGCCACACTTTCTTTCGACTGTGTCAGCTGTTTATCGAGGCAAATAAAAGGTTTGACAAGAAAACACAAATCACATTAGTGATCATAAACTGCACAATCCAGTAGTGAAGTAATTTTATAACAATAGTAATTGTGACATCTTTATAAAAGCCCGAGTCCTCGCGAAGTGCAATGCATACAGATAGATAGATAGATAGATAGATAGATAGATAGATAGATAGATAGATAGATAGATAGATAGATAGATAGATAGATAGATAGATAGAAAATTAAAAAAATAAAGTCAAGGTACAGAACAAAGCTATTTAGCAGTAGACCTGTTGCTATTATAGCTGACGTCATCTACGGGCAATCACCGTATTTTTCCGTATGCGAGCCGCCCCCAACCTACCACCCACAAAAATTATTTAGTTTTACTGCACCCTTTTGTCTTGCACTTGTCGAGATAGTGGGAAACTCCCGCCCTGCCTAAATGGGCGACCGTTGAGGAGGGGGCGGGGGAGTGATTATAAAGCGAGGAAATGAAGAGTTAAGTGCAACCCGCCACTCTCTATCAAAGTAGGATACATCAGCTGCTCAGCATTATTGCGCAAGGGAAGGAATAAGGCGCGATTAAATGAGGTAGCGAAAAATGTAAAGATGGGAGACGGTTAGAGATGATCCCGGACGGGGCGCCGCTCAGCGAGCGGTCTTTGTAGAGAGGACATGGCGTACGCAGCGACCGTCAAGCGTGAAATCCGTTGAGCGTCTCCGACCATTGAGGAGTGCTGCAATGATAGTAATAATATCTAGGGTTTTTTGTCCCAAAACCACGATATGGTCATGAGAGACGCGAGGAGTGCTGCAGCCGACCATACTTCATGCAGACATTCATCCCTTACGAGATCCGCCGGTCGCCTAAGTCGCTGGAGGGTAAGCGTATTACTTTAGCAATACTCTTCTATGGCCGCCTGTAAATCCGATAGTTCACATCGATACGCCGACTCTTAGCCCCGCCATTCTGTCAACTCACCTGACATTCCATCGACCCTTCCTTTGTGCCTTTATATTTGATGTTTGCTTCTGCTCACCTCCTTACATAGCACTATCAGACTACCACTGACATGCGATTACAGTGAAACCTCGGTGATACGAACACAGCTCATAAGAATTGCGGGGTGATACGAATTTTTCTTTGGTCCCGGCCAAGGCCCATTGGCCTGCAGTGTAATGGAGTACGGTTCCTACGAACCGATTTTCACCCCGGGACGTTTGATACGAACGTACGCTGCCGCCCCGGTACGAAGAGGTGCTGTCTGCGCTGTCGCGGAAGACGCGCCAAGCACGTGCGAGCGCGCAACGCAAGAGCGGGCATGCGCGCCGCACCGCCAAATCATCAGAATCACGGTGTAAGAAAAATATATTTTTTTCTTACGGTCAGACTAAACCTTCAGAGAGGCGTCACGGCCTCCGGGATTGTGTGCACAAATTTTGAAGGTTCTAATGTGCCTCCGTGTGCCTTCGCGTTTAGATTACAGGGGGGCATTGGCGCCATGCTTTTTTTTTCTAACGCGCCGACGCGGGCTGCTGTCGTTGTACTGTGTTTACACGTGCCTGCCTCGTGCATCAGACATCCTATGAAAGGTGGACGAGGACCGAAAGAAAGCGAGGACTGTCTTGGCGAAGGAGTCAGGCCTCAAAACGTCAACATGCGCGACTGTTGAGGTCGTATTTGTGTGAGCACGGCTGCAAATCTCCAAAAAACATCCCCAACACTTTCGCGATAACAAAATCATAACATAGCACCATGGTTCTGTAATTTTGTGGCCTTGATCTATCGCGTCAAAGCACTTCTTCCGTTACTTTCACCGCAGTACTTCGGTGTCATGCGAAAAAGCATACTAAAATTTGGAAGGGGCACAGGTCACAACGCACCTGGTTCATTAATTAAACACGTGCGTACGGACCGTATATTTACGAGTACTGGTGTGATTGCGGACATTTAAAAACTTGACTGACAATCATTCAGAGTTCTTCTTTAGGTTGCTGCGGCCCTGAAAAACAATAAATGAAAATGTACGCGAGCTTTCTTTTGTCGCAAGCTAATTTTTTATGCTTTCTGGTGATACGAATTTCGGATGATACGAATATTTTTGCTGGTCCCCTGAGATTCGTATGACCGAGGCTTCACTGTAGTTCTCCGACATTTTTCACGGGGCTTGCGCAAAATGCGCGTTCGAGGCAGAGCTTTTAAGTGCACTGGTTACGAACTAAATCACAATGTCTGTCTCGTTGACAAAACCAGTTCAAATCCTTATATTTTTTTCTCTTCTCTAATGTAATCATTACATATGATTATTCGCATGATTCCCAAGCTTCCATTATTGCCTGCGCAGCGATAAGATAAATCAGAAGATAGCCATGGACAAAGGCGAAAAGGCAGAAGATAGCAGCTCAAAAGCTCCAACATGTGACAGCAAGCATTATGGGACATATATGACTTGGTGGCGGACGACACTTGACGCATTATTGAGAGATGGCACAACACATTTTTAATATCCTCTAGTGGGAAGTCCCAATGACCTGGACTCATAAAACCGCTTACTATGCTATAAAACAATATCCTGATTCTGTAATCTTCTCTACATTGTAATACACCTAAACACAATCCGAATAATATATTATGCAGTGTTACAAATTGGCAATAAAATAAGTACGACAATAAAACACAAAACCTCTACCTAGATGACATCTGCAAGAGCCTGTGCAAAGAGTGTAGCAACATCACATAATCTATCGGTTCCTTTATTCAAGAGGACTGCCTTCGGGACTTCCAGTAACCGCAACGCAGATTAGATCAATGCAGTTTTCGGCGGAGAGTCATGGTTTCGTATACGTTGTAATTCTTTCTTGGCTTTCCTATTTTTTTGTGCATAAAATTTTGCAAATGTTCCGGCTCTCAAACAAAATTTTTCGTGGTGCCTTTCCGGCAACTTCCATCCAGGTCTGCTGTCAACTCTCAAGGAAACTTTCCTAGAGTGATGTCATGAAACGAATTTTTCTTTTATGCGTGTCTGAATGGTTTTTTCCGCACTATCAATTATTTCAGCAATATAGGTGGCACCACTTGTGCCACCTATTCGTCAATTTACATTGTATTTGTATTAGAAAGCACTTGTGTCGTGCGGTTATGAGTTGTTCGTCGCATTTTTTCTTCACTCTCAGTTCTTTGATGAATGGTCAGCTCCGTGGACTAGTGCGAACTAAAGCTACTTCTAGATAAACTGGTTTCTTCAGAGGTAGCTACAGACCGGTAGTCGTTCCTATTAACTAGTTTTTCGTGAGATACGATCTTTTTCTCCTATTTCCCATTCAGTTATGGCCGGCCACCATTGTCACTGACGAGAGATAGCGCTGCGTGCTCACGCCCTCAAATCATGGCCATAGTTGTAGCGTGTGAACAAGTAATGCAACCTTTATATCGGACGTGAAGTTATTGTTCTAAGGTTGTTTTCCCCCTATTTCGAATTCAGCAAACATGTTTAAGCGTCATTTTTAGTGCAAGTGTATGCTAAAGATTATACGCAAACTGTTAACTATCAGTCTAAAATTTCAGCGTGCAAAATACTCGGAGGAAGAAAGTGAAAACAAGACATCTCCACTTCCTGTGTACGTGCCCTTTGTGCGCTGCAAGTTTCGCCATGTATCAACACCAACAAGCCCGATTTTACATCCTTTCAAATTAAATAAGCGGCACACAACTTCTTGCGATGAACAAAATGTCTGGTCATGTACGAAGAACCGTCGCTTTCTCGCTGTAGCCACAAACGTGCAGCTGTGGCAACTGCACGCAGGTGTTTCCGTCCCCGGGTCACTGCACTGCTGCGTCTGTGACGCAGCAAACATACATTATCCATGAATGCCGTCGGACTGCGAATGTTCTGACGAATGCCACTTTTAGAATGCAGCACAAGAAAGAAAGTAATAGTGCAGTTTCAAATGATATTTGATATGGAAGTTGATCATCCGGTGTTCCTGTCAGGGCACCACTCTCAATGACCTTGTGGTGTCAAGTAGCATAGATAGTAACCAAGAACTTCCGCTGTTTGCCTTTACGGCGAAAGCTGTTATCAGATCACAACAGCAGTGGCAGTGGGGTAGGCCGCCGCCGCCGCCGCTGCCCGTAACCACTATCGCGGGAAATGAGAAAAAACGAAACGAGAAAAAAATTTCCAGGAGCTCGGTCACTCTTACTGACTAAAATCATCAACAAAGCATGAGCACCTCTAACAGCGGGAACGTTCCATGTCCTTAACCTTGCTTTTCAAGATCAAACGATGGCGTCAACCTGGGAGACAGTAACCACCGGTGGCGCGTGTAAATGTTAGCTTCCACCCGCCACCTACATAGCCATCGGTAAGAAGCCACTCTGTGCTCTCGGCCATGACTCTCGAGGCAGTGATGGTGTTTGCGCCCTTATATATATTATAGCGAAAGCTAGCTGTTATGAGATCACAACAAGAACCAATTTTGGCACCGTAGTTGCCCGCTACCGGTGCGGCTGCCGCTGGTGTACGTAACTACACTCTAAGGCAAAATTACCCGAAAGAGGAGTAACGGAGCCCAATAGGAGCGCGCGATGAACGGATAGACCGCTGAGGAGTAACCACAGAGGGATGCGTGCCGTGTGCAAACCAGTTAGTCTCCAAAGGCACCAAAGGGATGAACCGCGCGGGAGATACGTCACGTGTGCAAACCGTTGTCAAGGAAACTAACCGTCCTCCTCGCTCTTGGTCAGTTTTCTCAATTGTTTTCGTGGAGGCGCGTTGGCGGTTGTGTCGCGCTCGGAGAGTTCGACGATTTAGGAACTACGCCGCGGTGCCTTGGATAAACACGTATGCCGCGTATGCTTGGATGAGCGTGCGGTGCTGCTTTTACGTTTCGCCGCAACCATGAAGTTTGGAGCTGGTTTCGACACGCCGAGACGCCGCGCTGTATTTCTCCGGCCACGGTGCGCTGGCGTAGCAACGGCACTGCGTCGACACCGGCTGGGAATGGCGGCCGAGAACACATAGGCCTATCGGATAGAAGTTGGCGCTGGATTATTTCACAAGTAAGTGATCATACTTTATTTTTCCGTACCTGTCATTTGCGCGAAGCGCATCGCGCTAGTTGGCAACGGGCTCGATCGTGTTGTATATATCGCGCGCACAAAATGCCCCGCGAAGGTCGGCTTTGGCGTCCGCTCGCCTGTGCTTTGTGACTGCCTGAAAATTGGCCGCCGTTGCCGTCGGCCGCCTGGACGCTCTCGCCGCGGTGACGAGCTGCGGGCTCGCGATATTGGGCAGAGGCCTCGCCGCTGCGGTGCGACTCGTCCAAAACGCATTGCGGTTGCCGTCAACGAGCTCGGTTGTATGTCGCGCGCTTGAAGTGCACTGGCAGCTGGCGGGTGCTTTACCTAGCCGACTATAGCTGTGCTTCGGAACTCTGTGGACAGTTTTCGCCATTACCGTTGGCTTCCCCGTCAATCGGTCGCAAGCAGCTCAGCGCCGTTCGCGGCGGCGGCTCCCGCGTTCGCTCGTTGTACTCTGCCGCTCGATCCAGGAACTTTGTGAAAATTTGTCGACATTACCGTCGGCTTCCGCGGCGCTCGCTCGAAAGCAGCTCAGTGCCGTTCGTGGCGGCGGTACCGCGTTCGCTCGCTCCTCTGTTCGAGGTTCGCTAGCGGCAGAAGCTCCGCGTTCGGCCCCGCGGCCCGGGTTCGCTTGCTCGAGCTGCGTACGACGCCGCTCGCAGAGAACTCGCCGACTCGTTGGCGGCTCGGCGGTCGCGGCGCCTAGGCATGATGGCTGCGGCTGCCGCACTTGAGCTGTTGCGCTATGTGACTCGAAATGCGTTTTCATGTATGACATCGCGGTGGAAATATTTGCATGCGATATTTTAGACGTGCGTATTTATTTCACCTTGCACGTATTTGCCATGTGCGTGTATCTTCATCCTTTCTGTCACGTGGGCTAATTATTTGCAATCTTTTTGTGCAGACGTTGTCCACAACGTGCAGAAGGCTGCTTGCGCTTGTGCGTGCAATGCCAGTCATCTGTCGCTTCCGTTGGAGCAGCTTGACCAAGACGACTGTACGAGATATGACAACGCGGCTGGACCTGAATTTGACATCTGGCAGCGAATTCACTGAAAGAATGCATACACTTAATATGTATATGGAAAAATAAAACATTTCATTGTCCCACTTTTGTCTTTCGTTGTTGCATTGACTGCGAAAGCAGTGGAAACAAGCATGACTAAATATTTTTTTTCGCGTGTTCTTTTCTGCGCCATTCGTTGCTCACTGCGGAGAAAAACACGCGAGAAAAGTATTAAGCCTTGCAGAGAGTAACTGTGCAAAATCATCCCTGGGGATTAACGCATCATTTGAACTGAGAATAAAAAGTTCATCCCAGTGGAGCATTTGAGTGGACCAACCGTTCGTCCGGTGAGGTGCAACCGTGGGGACTAACGGTTGACCGGTAAGGGGTAAATGTGAGGACTAAATGTTAGTCCATTGAGGTGCAACTGTGGGGACTAACGGTTACCCGCGAGGTGTAAATGTGGGGACTAAATGTTAGTCCCTTGAGGGGACTAACTGTTAGACCCGTGCCTTTAGTCCTTAAAGGGACTAATGGTTGTGGCAGCCCCATTAGTCCCCAAGAGGACGAACGGCACACCCTTTTAACACCCTTTTGCCTTAGAGTGTACTCTCGCGCGAAATAAGAAAAGAATGAAGTGGGAAACCTTTCTAGGAACGGAGGGGATTTGAACCCGGGCCCTCGGTGTGGAAGTTGATCATTCTACCACAAACAATACGCAACTGCCACGGGAGCCATGGCCGAGTGCACAGAGTGGCTATTTTTCTCTACTGAGTTGAGTATTCTACTGCGGTCCGCCGGCGGAGGGCGTTTGTGATTCTCGAAGATAAAAGTCCATTTGACTTGTTTAGAATAAATCATTTGTGAGTTTGCGCCCATGGTGTCTATTTCTTCTTGTCCGTGTGTATGTGGCGCAATAAACAGACATGATTCTACCACAAAGCCACGCTGGTGCTTGAAACTCCTTCGCAAAAACGCCCTCTACAAGTGCCATGTCGGACAAACAATCATATTAAAGTAACGATGAGGCGTCACGAAATGCGAACTGGGCCACGGATAGGTCGTTGATTGCATCCAACACATTACAAAAGGGTGAGCCATAATTCTTTATCGTCCTCAGCCAAAGCACAAAAAAGTACACAAATTGCCTTATCGATGTGTGGCAAGTACCACGATTCGCAGAATTAAGGATAATGGCTTAGTATATGTCTTTCTACTTCATGAAAGTTACAATGATATATGGCTTGGTGGGTACCTTGCATGTGTACCTGTACTATAGTTGTCCCAAGAGAGTCTACAACGAGATGTAGAAAGGCCGCTCTTCCAGCTTTCGCTGTGACTGTGCTGCGTGTTCGCGTAGGCCTGGTGATTTTTGATTACTAGCTTTTTGTGACATGATTTTTTGTCCTATTTCTCATTCAGTTACGGCAGACCACCACTATCACAGACGAGAGATAACGCAGCCTGCTCATATGCCCAAAATCTGTTTTCCCCCCTATTTTGAATTCTGCAGTTATGTTTAAGCATCATTTTTTCAGTGCAGGTGTATGCTAAAGAACATCCTCTAACTGTTAAATATGTGGCGAAATTTTCAGCGTGCAAAGTACTTGCAGGAAGAAAGTGAGAACAGAATCACATCTCCGCTTTTTTGTGTGTGTCCTTCGTGCGCTGCAAGCTTCGCCATGTAACACCACCAACACACCCGATCTTACATCCTTTCAAACTAAATATAAGTAAGTGACACAAAACTACTTCTTGTGATGAACAAAATGTCGTGCCCGGTACGAAGAACTATTGCTTTCTAGCTGTAGCCACCAACGTGCAGCTGTGGCAACTGCACGCAGCTATTTCCGTCCGCGGGTTACTGCACTGATAAATCTATGATGCAGCAAACGTGTATTATGCATGCATGCATGCTGTGGGACTGCAAGTGTTCTCACAAATGCGACTTTTAGAACGCCGCACAATAAATTAATAGGTCAGTTTCAAAGGATATTTCATTGAAAGGTTGATCATCCGGTGTTGCTGTCAGGGCACCACTCTCAGTGACCTTGCGGTGTCGAGTAACATAGAGAGCGACCAATAACTTCCACGGTCTGCCTTTGCCAGCATTTTTTTTTGGAATGTTAGACTCACAATATCGTGCCACGAGTCAAGCACTGCACGTAATAGCAACAAATTGGAATGTTATTGATAAGGCTAGTAGTCATCTCTCTATCCTGATACCTGGCGCTAGTCAAACGAAATTCTAGCTTAAGAAAACCTGGCCGTTGACTCAAGCGAAAATACCGTAGTGCTGTGTATAGCTTAGACGAAAATTTCTCGACCATACACGCACAAAGACATAAGCCGTCGGCAAGTCCCCGGCGAATATACAGCGTGCGATGGTGGGTAAACGCGACCGGCTGGTGAAAGGGACGCTTTCCAGCCGTATTTATGAGAACTAAAAGAGAATGATGCCAAAGAAAATAGAAGGGATATTGTTAGAAGTAACTGTAATGTAAATGTTAAGAAAGAAAAGTGGACGAAAAGACAGTTAGCCGCTGGCAGAAACGAACCTGCGACCTTCGAATTACGCGTCGGATGCTCGAGGTCTCATGTTCTCACCCTGCCAGCGGCGAGTTATCTTTTCGCCCACTTTTCTTTCTTCACAATTACATTATAATCATTACTAATAACATTCCCCCCACTTTGCTCGACATCATTGTCTGTTAGGTCTCATCAATATTGTGTCTGACAAAGAAAAACGAGCCCTTCCCTTAAATTCCCACTTCCTTTCTTCATTTCTAGCCCCCTCTACTTTTCTGACACCCTTCCATGCGCCTTTAGCGTGACAAACACTCCCGGCGCGTTTGCATTGTCCATGTTGTAACTTTCGTCTTCATCTGCCTAGCAGACGCCGTTCATCATCATCATCAGTGCTCCTCACGAGCTACCGCTCGCTCGAGGGCACGAAGCCACATATTTTCTTATTCATTGTTCCATTAAAAAGCGATCGTTTCGGACGCGCCGTCTCTTGTCCTGCACGACAGTCTGGTAGCCGGCGGACCTTGAGGTCCACCATAGTCCATATGATTGATATCACAACAAGAAGCGGATGCGAAATTCGGCCCATCGTACGCATCATTTCGAAAATCAATATCATGCGAAATACAGAGCCAGTAGTGGCCCATGCTGTATTTTTCACTTTCAGCCAAACGTTACGAATCGGTTCGACGTCTTCAGGTAAATTGGGTAGGGAAGCGCACAGTGCGCCTTTACCAGGCGCACCAAGTACACTGGCGTGTGACTGGTTGCTCATGGTCCGACGTAACGACGGTACTCACATAGATGTCAGTTTCATCAGCACGAAGTGCACTCTAAGGGGGTGATGATGTGCATAGAATACGTAACGGTCGTAAGCGTATTCGCGTTACTCTTCACGATCTGTTGAGGTGTCACAGACATCCATATTAGACGACTCGAACGCGAAACCATGTTTTTCTTCTGAGTCGATGTACTGCACGTGCCCCGCCACCCTCCGGCTGCTTACTGAGACTAAGGTGCTTTTGAACTGCCTCCTGCATTGGAGGCACCTCATCGGTTTTTGCATAGCCACCGTGATCGGTCCATATTTTACCAAGGTACGATATCATATGATGACGACATCGTGCTACGTAAAGTCACGCGACGTCACAGTGAGGCCACAAAATGTGGCGATCGGAGCCATCAGTGTGACGTCATATGGTGTTGTCATCACGTGATTATAGTTTTTTTGCATCAGTCGCCCCCCTGCGCCGCTAGATGCGGACGCCGCCGACGTCCCGACGACGGTTAATGTTCGCGTTTCATGAGGCATCTAAGGCTCTTGCCTTAATAGTTTCTACATTGATGAAAAAGCGCATAGCCGACATTACGAATGTTACGTTTTAATGCGATAGCATTAAAGAGCTGGTTTGGAAGCGATTCCGGCGTCGGCGTGGGTGTCGGCGTCGTTGGTTGTGAGCGAAAAATCATGATCGTGTTCGTGATGGAAAACCGAAAAATCAAGAAAGATGCAAATAAAATGAATAACAAAAATTTTCGGGTGTGAGTGAAGATCGAAACAGGCCGTCTGGGTGGCAAGCAGGCGTTCTACGACACAGCCACGCGCCTGCTTGGAAATACAGTAAAAATAACTTCCTCTGCTTGGAAATGCAGGGAAAATAACTTGCACGCTTTACCAACACACGTGTCTTGTATACAGGCGTCACAAAACAAAATGTAATATCGCAGTAATATTGCGTGGTAAGAGCGTACATTGCCAGCGGGCGTCAGAATCTGTGAATATCATAACGACATCATGGTTGAAAAGCGGCCACCCATTACAAAAGGCAAACACGTTACAGCGCGTATTCCCTTAAGACCACGTAATTGGTGCATAGCAAGTTCGAAAACATTTCGCGCGCATAATTGCTAGTGATTTAAAGCATGCTAGCCATTACATAGTGTGCACAAAGTGATTGAAGTACGCACTAGGGACAGAGTATCGCTATCGTGTTGAACTTTTAAAGGCGACACTTATGGGACCCCTAAAAATTAGTTGATCTTCGCCCCTAGTGCTATTCCATGCCTAAACACTTGAATCCACCGCTAGCTAACCAAAATGTTAAAACATTATTTTTATCGATGTTTGTCATTCCTCCTAGAAAGTGATTAGGCACAATAAATTTTGAGCCATCAAAGAACGGGTTTAGTCTTAAGGGAGGGCGCGACCATTGTATCGCGAAAAATAATAGATACTTCAATATCTCAAGTTCAAATTTTCAGTTGCTTCTGCTCTTTTTCTAAATCCAAAATATATTCACTGTAAACTACGTAGAAGTGCGCTAAAAATTTGTTGCGCTTTCCGAGGTGGCGAAAATTATTGCTGAAATCACAAGAAAGAACAGCATTTAAAAAATTTTTACCTTCGCAAAGGCGCAGCCAGGCCTTACCATTTTGAGCTCGTCGGAAAGAGAATTTCTCTGTCGTCAAATCCCGTTTTAGCTAGCTTCTTCATTAAGAACGGGCGCAGAAAAATCAGAACTCTGAAGTGCATTTCGAGGCCTCCGATTGGCTGCGCCCGCCATGTCGCTCCAGCACGCCTCGACATTGGTCCCATTCTCGCTCCGGGAGAACGTCGTCTGCTGCTTGTACGTAGCGAAGCCACGGCTGTCGAAAATCACGCTGTTTAGTGATGCGTTCGAACTCATTCTGTGTTCACGGGTCATCGATAATGTAGAATACCGTTAAGTTTTGGTGTGGCAGCTACGAGCGGAAACTTAATCAACAGATTACGATACTGCGTCGCGCTTGTCGCGAGCCTTCCGGCGCGGGTCTCGAACTGACTGTATATAGCGTTGGCTCGGGGGACGCGCGGCTAAAGGTTCTGCTTATTAGCACTTCAGATCTCGGGACAAAGATCATCACTAGACGACTGTTTGTACTAGCGATCGAACATGACTTAATTTGAAATATCGGGCACTGCGGCGACCCACATGACTTACTGTACAGCTTACTCTTTAAAGTCGTGGCTAGGCCTAACTCGGCTCACAGCGTCGATGTACGAGACGAATTCAAAATTTTCAGGCCAGAACATCACGCTAGTAGACATGCCAAAGCGAACAAGCCGCAATGTGCTTCGTCGCAAGCACTGAATCGCATCACTTGCGGCATTTTACGCATCCGCAGCGGACCCCGGCCAAGGTGCAGAAGTGAAAGCGACTAGCAGTTCCGTACGTTGGCGCCCAAAAACGCAAAACCAAGAACGCTGCACGTCGATCTTTTGTCGGTGTATTCGTTTTCCTTTAAAACATTGGCGCGGAACTTTTGCTCGTCGTCCCACATCATCTGCGCAAGGATGTCTTGCAAGAGCTTCACGACGCCCCAACTTCTAGACATTTAGGCGTCGTATTTATTTTCTGAAAGTTCGAATACTTCGAATAGTAAAATTCTGGTGGGAATTAAATCGAACAGAAAACACTATTCCAAAAATATTCGAACGTTCGAATATTCCCGTACCCCTATTTGTAATACTGCGCCCGTTGTGACTACAATGTGATTCCGTCGGCGTATTTTTTTTAGCGCAGCACTGGGAAAGTTTGACGATGAAGCAGGTCACCCAGAAAATAAAGTCTGCGTGGATTTCTTTGCAACGGTTCAAATTGTTTTCACTGTCTTGAATTTACCTTGAATAAAATGGCACTTTGATCTGGTTGGTGCATATTCATCATGCACAAAGTGCAGCGTGCACGGGAAAGACGCACGAAAGGGAGGAAGCACACAGGACTACCGCTAACTTGAATCCTGTAGCAGTCGTATTAGTTCATTAGTTCCTATTATGACTTCGGGTTTTTGTTTTTAAGACAGTTTTATGGTCTGCACCTTCTAAGTTTTCAGCAAGGGGGTTCTTTTGTCTTGAGAACATCCTGTCATTGTATTATGTGGTCGCTGCAAAACTACAGCTGCGCGTCAATGAATTGCAACGAAATCAACAATAGACTATCACCTCATTAGTGGAATCCTGCTCGGTATGCATATGACCGCGCGCGCTTCTTGTATAAATTTTGCTGTATTCGGTTTACGCCAACAAGGACTGCCACTAATGCTCGGCGCACACCGCGCCTGAATGTTCGAGAAGCTTCGCGATTGTAGTAAGTCGCTTTGTTAAGATTGCGTGCAGGACGCGCACAGTCAATTTTATTCCAGAGCTTGCACGACCACCAGTGATAAGGCTGGAAAGTTCGCTGCGTTATGTATAAAAGACGGCGCCTCCCAACGATGATCAGTTTTATCAATGGCCGACGCTCCGTTCGCCGCTATCAGTGCACAGAGTGTGTATTGCTGTAAATTGATTTTCCGTTTCCCGGCCGCAAGCTCGGCCAAATAAAGAATTGCATCTTGGAAACGCCGCCTGCTGCCTTCGTCCGCGTCACGACGACGCGACAGTATTCAGCAAATCCGCCCGCTAAATATGTGTATACAAGTACTCAACCAACTGACCAATGACAAAGGGAAAGAGATGTCTGGAATAAACAAAAAACTTACGATGCCTTAAATATAGACATTTGCATAGAAACAATGTTTTCTCCTATAAGTGAGGAAGCGATGTAGAAAAAACTTGATAATATGGCTATTTAAACAAAACGGATGTCTAAAACTTGCGAGGATTTGATTCATGGAGAATCAAAATTTTGACCTCGGGAGAAAAATCCTTAGGATTCGCAGATACAGCCAAGTTTTCACGCAACTTCCCAAAGTAAATATGTAACACTTTCAAAATACGATGTCATGCAGCTCTTTTAAACAAAGTCTTCTAAAGCTCTGCTCTCATTAAACCATTCGGCGTATTGCACTCCTCATCTTCTGCCATTCACGCACATGTCTGCTCGATGTCGCTCAAATAATGCAATATACACGGGACAGCATATATTCTAAAGAGTGTCGCACACATGTCAGACATGCATATAATCGGGGACTGACAGCAGCTGCAGCCGTTCGCGTCGTTCTTTACATGATCCTTCATGCAAGATTGTAGTGATAGGCATTTAAAATAATTTTATGCAGAAGTAATGAACCAGCCATGGCAGAAAACAGCGGCCGGACACAATGGCAAAAACGCACGTGTATGAATAATGTCGCATTGGCTCAGAATACTTGATCTTGTTGGTTTTTTCAGCTTACGCTATATATACTGAAATAGTTGTTCGTTGCACGAGGATAAGTCCAACCATCCTGTCCAGTGAAGAGAAATACGCACGCAGCGGCAAAACCTGGTTAGTTTCTTTCATTATTCTTCAAGAACGGAAGTTGTCTGTGTTATATTAGCATACTCACGGTATTTGATTGTCCAGAATGACTTAAAATAAGTTTCGAATTTTTATTGGGTGCTATAACACGTGCCATGAAAATGCTGCCTTGAGGAATTGATCTACGAAATTTAATATTATTCGCTAGGGCTCAGTGAGACGAAAAGTTTCTTGATGATTGTAAGCCTCATATAACTGAGGGAAAGACATTTTATATATGGTATACTAGTTGATGTGTTGATTATTAAGATCAACTTATTGGGTTACACACTCGTTCAAACACAAAAACTAATGATACCTTGTCAAAAAAGCGTTGACTTTGAATTATCTTAGAAAACTAAAACTGCAGGTTGCTCAATTTGAGTTGATGTAGAGGAATTTCGGTTTTCTTTTTTTAAGCAACAAAGGAGACCAAGCCATACATTGCGCAATCAAAGCTTCAACGCAAAAAGCTGGAAAAACATGTGTTGTAGTAGAGTATAACAATCCTGGTACAATGTATGGGGAACGTGCACTGTGCCGGTGGCGCCTCGGTGCGAGAGTGAACGAAAGGAATTGGCGTGTTCCGTGCAGGAGCCGACCCATGAGCGCAGGCGTGGCAGGTTGTTAGCGGTGCTTCGCAATGTCGCGTATGAATTGCTGTGTCGTAAAATGTGCCGATAACTATAAGAATTACGCACCTGGAACAAAGTTTTTCAGTTTTCCGCCTTGACTGTGCTTCAGAAACCGGCGTGAACACTGGATTAGTGGACACCACGCGTAGGGGTGCGCAGCGGTTCCCCTTCAGAATGGGAGACGGCTTGTCGCAGCGCCTGCCTTCCCTATTAAGTCAATGTATGGGGCAGACTTTGCGCTCCTCCTTAGGTGACTAGAGGGGGGCGACCACCTCCCTCGTGCGCACGCCTATGACGCCACGTAAAGCAAGTGATCCCGCGGGCACGTTCATGAAGTACATGCTGAAGCTAGTTCGCTGTGAATTTACTCTCCACGCTTGTTAATTGATATTTTTAACGTGATGGAGGAACCGAGGGGCATCCGAAAAGTGATCTCGAGTCTGTAGTCCACAATTCATTGGCGAAAAGCAATCGACAGATCCAGCAGTTCTCCCTAGTACACTGCTGCTGTTTTCCCCCCGTATCGCAGTTCGTAAACAGTAACATTAAGGAAGAAGTCACGCATGCCAGGCAAAATGCGTCGCAGACCACGAGAATTTCAAAATTTATTCCCCATGTACTGCCATACCCCTTAACAGCAGTGTGCGTGCAAGCGAAGCCGGGCCACGCCGTTCTATTGCGCTACGAGACAGCTGAGATATCGCATGCAAAGCTGGCACGTGACAAATTTACTCAAGGACCCATGCAGCCCGAGCAACGCCTACAAACGGAGCTGAACTACTGCACAGAAAACTTCGCGCAAATGCCACGCATTACTAAATGCAACTCGGGCAGTTCGGTGACCGTACGTATTACTTGCGCGCATAGCAAGGGGTTGTCTAACACATGTCAGACACAAATGCCATCGTTTACTCAACAATAACCAGGCAAAATGGCAAGAAATAATGTTTACAAACATCGATGGTGACGGTCTATGCTTCGAGCTTTACGCTGGCCGGCCGCACAAATCGCCCTTTCAAAACACCCTGCCGCGCGTCTGTGCGACGTCACATCGAAAGTATGATTGATCCCGTAAATTTATGTCCTTTCTCCTCGTTTGGGGCCCCAAAAGAATCATGCTCTGATAACTTTCTGGAAGCCTACCCCGTTTTATCAAACCTGTCACCTTCACGCACACGCACTTGCATACAACGCGGGCGTAGCTGACGGAGAGACGACGATTCGTAGCACGCCAGTTGACAATGAAGTGGCCGCAAGTCGCCACTCGCGGCGCTCACGGCGCATAGGTGCAGTGCACTGCTTCGCCCCCTGTAGCTACTGCACGTTTCCCATACTTAAAATAATAAAAGAATAAATACTTTTCTTGAGGCACTTAGTACTCAGAACCGATAATTTTTATTTAGTATCACCCTAAAATTGAAAGGGGTGGTGCCACCAAATTTGTGGCTTGCGCGTTCTTCGCTGCAAGCGTTTCTTATAGCTCTAGGAAGCATGATACACGCACAAAGATTCACGTATTCTCTCTAAATAATTTAATAACGCCTTATTTATGCGGACAACTTTCGGTTTCGGTTTCTGGGCGCCAAGTTGGGCAGTGACGTAGCAGTGTAGGGGGCTTGGTCACGTGAAGATGCGCAGCACTTAGCCAGGAAGCGATCTAAAATCGGCGAGTGGTGTAGCAACCGATGTTTTGCCGATATACGTACGTTTAGGAGGTGTCGGTGGTCCGGAGGTCACTCACGGGACTACAGATCTGGTGTGACGTCACTACAACTTTCGTTGTCTTTCCTATAGAGCTACGTCAGTTTTGATGCGCTAGCGATGGGTCTCGGTCGGGAGAATGAACATTTAGGTACGCTTTGGAAGTGAATTAAAATATATTCTAAACGTTTGCTGTGCCCGACCCTTCGTGTGGAGTGTCCTTGCATACAGAGGACACCCACAACAGGCTTGTTATAGACTCGAAATTTGATGGCACCACCCCTTTAAGGTCCATGGATACTGCCGATTTCTCTTGCGCCTCGGAAAGTTCACTGATGAGATGAGTATAGTGAATGGACTTAGTCACATAATGCACATAATGATGCAATGCAGAATGTGGCGTGATTAAATGCTAGTAGAAACAAAAGACAGGGCTGGTGTTAGAGAGTCGTAACTGCAACGGGCCTTCCCACATCAGTAGAGGGAATGACATGCCTTCGGGACGATGCCAATAACTTCACCTTATATGTTTCTACCATGCCATTTTATATCAATAATATGGTCAGGCGTCTTCTATTTGCACACTTATCAGGTGTATTTCCTTGCCGAAATATAAATTTCAATTTGCGGTGGTGGATTTATGGATGTTCTCGAAAAAACTTATAGCGGCTCCTATGTCGTATTGTAGAACAAAACTGCATGTTTTGTGAGGAAGTTGAAGTATCGTGTGTGAATCCCGTGACTCTCTGGGGACTTCGATGTAATATATATATCTACGAAAGATTTTAAGAGATACACGCATGTCACTGTCATCGTTATTTTCAGGGGACAATACCACGATGTCTCGGTATTCTGGATTGCTTGTGCCCCTAATTTTCACCATAGGTAAGTAAGTCAGGTTTGGTAATATTGGCAAAGGTTTCAGTGTTCGAACTACAGAGTCTTTAAGACGGCATTCGTGATATTTCAGGAGAATAAACTGTCTCTTTCTTTGCAGTCATCCTACTCATATCTGCTGTGGATGTGAACGCCGTTCTCGCTCTAAACTATGGCTCACAAAAGGCTAAGGAATTCTGGGAAAGCCAAGGCCGTGCCGATGTTACATCGAAGCTGGAGTCTTGATAACCATTCAAATTGATGTTAAAAAAATAAACAGGAAACGTACAATGTTTTTCGTCGGTGAAAAATTAATATGCTCCCGCCCTTCTTTTGCTGCTCTTACTTACAAATGGCTCGTTTCGCGAACGCATCATTGTCATCGACAGACTGGGCGGGTATATCATCCCAAACTGACTTTCCTTATTCTAACGCCATATGAAACACACGGTCAAGAGCACTGCGAGCCATTTAACTGTTCGCTGCGCATTTGAGCACAGAGAAAAATTCAGTTACCGTTGATAATCCAAGCATTTCTCCCCAGATAATAACCATAAAATGAATTTAATAAGTTCTAAGCGTTAACATTTCTGTGCTAATACTATATCTTTAATACTTACTGCATAATACTGAATTGAATTGAATTCATTTTATTCAAGTGCACAGAGTTACACTTAGGAATATTTACCGTAAGATCGTCCGGTTTATTTTAGCAGAGGATCAATACTAGAGGCACGGCAGCTGACGTTAATCATTTCACGCGTATATGCAAAGGCGCCAGAAATCTTCAAGGTTAAGAACGCCTTTTCAGAGTGATACCTCTATACTCCTCGTGGTTTAACTCCGAAATCTTTTGTGCATGTGTTTCCCATTCAAGCTGAGCTTCGTCGCACGTTCGCCGTCATAGCCACAGATATGCGCACTATCTACTTGTTTTTATCTCTCGCGTACTCCGGTCGGTTGGTCAGCGAGAGCTGCGAGCCGGTGTGCGTGCTAGCCTTAATGATTCAACCCCTGCCACGTGACTGCGTGCCAGCTGCACTAAATGTGGACAACGTGCCGCTGCTTGCCCCGCGGGGAGCAACGACGCACGAAAAATCACCGCGGCATGCTTTCCGCTGTTGTTCGTGGTGTCGCTCGGCAGGCCTGGTTTAACCGCGTTCAACCGCGACATATTTTTAACACGAAAGTGTTTTATGTGGAGGTCGTCCAAGACATTTGTGACGTATTTCCGTCACGGATATGACGTTGATGAAATGGACGCCACCAAATGAGAAAGAAAAAAACTTCCCCATCTCCCGCTAAACGGAACCATGTGTGGATGCGAAGCAGTGGGGGAGATGGTTAGCTTGAGCGGCAGAAACGTCGCCTGCTCCCGTTTCGCGGCAGCGGCCAGGCGCTCATCGCGGCGCTGCACAGGAGAGAGAATGAGGCGCGCGCGCTCCGTCATTTTCATACCGCGGAACTACCGTGGCGCCCCCCAGCAAAGTATACAGCTGTCGCACCACCTGTCGTGCGCGCCGCTCCGTAGAGGACTCCTTGAAGAGAGAACGAGGGGGGACCGTAGGTAAGGGGGAGGAAGCGCGCATGCGCTGTGGGGGACGAGGGAGTCGCTCCGTAGAGTAGAGGACTCCTAGAGGAGAGAGAGGGGGTGAGCCTAGGAGAGGAGAGAGAGGACGCGCATGCACTGTGGGATGCAGGCGCCGCTCCGTAGAGTAGAGGATTAGAGGAGAGAAATGGGGTGAGCGTAGTAGAGGAGAGAGAGGGGACGCGCATCCGGTGTCGGGGTGTGGAAAGCGGGGGGCCGCTCCGTAGAGTAGAGGATTCCTAGAGGAGAGAAAGAGGCTGAGCTTAGGAGAGGAGAGAGAGGGGGACGCGCATGATGCGCGGTGGGGATGGGGGACGCGGGCGCCGCTCCGTAGAATAGAGTTTTCCTAGAGGAGAGAAAGGGGGTAAGCGTAGTAGAGGAGAAACAGGGGGTGGGGACACGCATCCGCTGTCGGGGTGTGGGACGCGGGGGCCGCTAGGCAGAGTAGAGGATTCCTAGAGGAGAGAAAGGGGGGTGAGCTTAGGCGAGGAGAGAGAGAGAGCGGGGAGACGCGCATGCGTTGTGGTGGTGTGGGAAGGAGGGACGGACTAAGCCCCCGCCCAAACACATGCAAGCAATATCGAGGAATGGAGTCAACCTGGGCGACACACACCACCTGCCTAGCCATTGCTAAGCAGCCTCTCTGTGCTCTCGGTCATGACTCTGGTGACTGTAGTGGTGGTTGACGGCCTTATATTGTAGTACAGTGTTCTGGTTCCCATAGTGGGTGCTTTCCTACTTCATGAAAGTGGCCGGACGTGCGACGCGGGACGCGGGACGGACATAGCCCCGAGCATAAGATGCTTCGCATCTAAAACTTCCCACGCTGAGAATCGAACCTCCGACTACTTGGGCCCGCGACGATAAGCGCCCGGTGATGTGACGACTGAGCTATCGAGCAAGATGCGAGTATCCGTATAAACGCGCCTTATATCTCTCACACATTCTTTCTCGCACAATGCTGTCTGTTGGTTATCGAGGCGATGCTGCCGTCTGTCAGTGGTGACGAGAAGTAATGTGGCATGACTAGCGCCGACAGAGAACGAGGCATGCGGTAAGAATATTGCCACGCGCCTTTCTTTTACTGTATTCGGTTTCCGCCCACAAAGACTATCAGCAGTGCTCGGCGCAGACCGCGCCTTATTGTTCCAGAAGCTTCTCGGTTGTAGTAGATCGTTTTGTTAAGATTGCACGCAAGACGGTAACACTCAAGATTATTCCAGAGCCTGCGCGACGACTAGTGATAAGGCTAGAATGTTCGACGCGTGATTTATAAAAGCCGGCGCGTTCCAACGAAGTTCAGTTGATCGACGGTCGACGCTCTGTTCGCCGCTATCAGTGCCAGCGTGTATCGCTGTAATCTTACTTTCCGTTTACCGGCCACAAGTTCGGCCTAATAAACAGTTTCATCTTGGACACGTCGCCTGCTGCCTTCGTCGACGTCACACCCACGTGACATCTGGTGGAGGTGCTGCTTCTTTCATGTACCGGACGCCCCCCGTCAAGCCGTGAGCCCAGCCCAACTCGGGACGAAGACACCTACCCCGTCACGGACAGTCGAGCCAGCCGCAGACTAAAAGGACTCCCCCCGCAGCACGGACTTCTACCGGACAAGCCGAAAGCTACGGCGACGAAGACGACAGGCACGATGACGGCCGCTGTGTCCCCTGCAACCATCGTTATCCAGCCACCGAGAGAGCCACCGACTTTTCATGGATCACCAACTGAGGACCCCGAAACCTGGCTAGAGACTTACGAACGTGTCGCCACCTTCAACAACTGGGACACCGACGAAAAACTGCGCCGCGCCTACTTCTACCTAGAAGACGCGGCAAGGACCTGGTTCGAGAACCGGGAGTCCACACTTCGAACATGGGACCTGTTTCGCAGCGCTTTCCTGGAGACGTTCGCAAGCGTCGTACGTAAAGAAAGGGCCGCCGCTTTACTAGAAACACGGGTCCAGCTCCCGAATGAAAACGTGACAATCTTCACCGAAGAGATGACACGACTTTTCCGACACACCGACCCTGACATGACCGAGCAGAAGAAGGTCCGTTTCCTCATGCGAGGGGGTCAAGCAGGAGCTCTTCGCGGGACTGATGAGGAACCCACCCAAGACCGTCCATGAATTCCTGACAGAGGCAACCACAATCGAGAAGACACTGGAGATGCGCACCCGGCAATTCAATCGCCGCTCGACGACAGGCTACGCCGACATTCAGTCTCTCTGCTCAGATGACCTGCGCGAGACCATAAGGGCCGTAGTGCGCGAGGAGCTTCGTCGAATGTTCCCGTCATCCCAGCCGCAGGTTTCCTCGATCGCAGATATTGTTCGAGAGGAAATCCAGCAGTCGTTGGGTGCCCCTGAGTCGCAACAGCCTCAGCCGCAAGCCATGAGCTACGCTGCTGCAGCCCGACGCTACGCTCCCGCTCCACGCCCCCGTCAAGACACCACACCGCCGCAGTACCGCCGCCAGACTCCGCCCCCCACCGCCACCGGCGCCATACCGCCCACCTGCCAGCCAGCGCTACCCTCCGAGGAAGACCGACGTTTGGCGCGCCCCTGACCACCGTCCGCTATGCTACCACTGCGGTGAAGCCGGGCACACGTACCGCCGCTGCCAGTACCGGGAGATGGGACTGCGTGGTTTCGCCGTAAATGCGCCGCATCCGCAGCCTGGCGAACGACCTCGTGACATCGCCGACTACCTCACAGGAGCGCAGTGGACACCCCGACGACCTTCCCGTTCACCGTCGCCAGGCCGCTACACCTCACCGCATCGCAGGCAGTACACCAGTCCGGCTCGGGGCAGATCTCCGAGCCCGTACCCGGAAAACTAAGGGCAGCAACCGATGGAAGTGCGGTTGCTCTACGTCGAACTACCGAATATCCTCCGCCGACGCCGACGACGACGCCGCGACGACACCTGCTGAACACGACGCGAAGCAGACAGAGCCCTGCCGACGAAACCTCGCGGACCGAGCTACACCTGACGACGCAGCAAGATGGAAGCAGCGCAACAAATCGACGCAGCCGTGACCCGACACCGCGAGCTAACCGCAACGCAAGGCGACGGACTAGCGACCTCGACGTTCTCATCGACGGCCACAACGTCACCGCTCTCGTCGACACTGGGGCCGACTATTCCGTCGTCAGTGGGCCATTCGCCACCAAGCTGAAGAAAGTAAAGACCGCTTGGAGTGGACCCGAAATCCGGGCAGCTGGAGGTCACCTGATAACGCCAATTGGAGTCTGCACGGCGAGAGTCACCATCAATAACCGGACTTATCCTGCGAGCTTTGTAATTCTACAAAACTGCTCCAGGGATGTGATACTTGGAATGGACTTCCTAAGTGACCACGGCGCCGTCATCGACTTGAGGTCTGAGTCGATAACACTAACCTCAGACAAAGCGCTCCCGCCCCACGCGACGCCAAGGAACCATGCGTTGAATGTTATAGAAGAGCAGGTGACCGTTCCTCCGCTCTCCAGCGTCATCATTTCCGTCGGCGCCGAAAAACCCGTAGGCTTCGAAGGCGTCATCGAGGGCGATCAGCACCTGCTTGTAAACCGTCAGATTTGCGTCGCAAGAGGCATTGCCGAGTTGCGTGAAGGGAAAGCAACAGTGATGCTAACGAACTTCAGCAACGAATACAAGCACGTGAGCAAAGGCACGACGGTCGCCTATGTCGAAGAATTTGTGGAAGCCAGCACTGCCCTCGCCCTCGCCGAGTCTGCCGAACACGCTACGACGAACCAAGCTCATCAACTAGCTTTCGACGTAAATCTGAGCCTGCCGACGCATAAACAAGGACAGCTCAAAACCCTGCTCCGGCAATACAGGGACTGCTTTTCGTCGTCGTCAAGAATTCGACAGACCCCAGTCGCCAAGCATCGTATCATAACTGAAGAAAGTGCCCGACCAGTCCGTCAGAGCCCGTATCGAATTTCGACGCGAGAACGCGAAGCCGTAAAGAAGCAAGTCGACGAAATGCTACGCGACGACATAATCCAGCCGTCCAAGAGTCCCTGGGCGTCTCCCGTGGTGTTGGTGAAGAAGAAGGACGGGACGCTACGTTTCTGTGTCGACTATCGTCGCCTGAATAAGATCACGAAGAAGGACGTGTACCCCCTCCCACGGATAGACGACGCCCTGGATCGACTCCACAACGCGAAGTACTTTTCGTCGATGGACCTGAAGACGGGCTACTGGCAAATCGAAGTCGACGAGAGAGACCGAGAAAAGAGTGCCTTTATAACACCAGACGGCCTGTTCGAATTTAAGGTCATGCCTTTTGGTCTTTGCTCGGCCCCCGCGACCTTCCAACGCGTTATGGATACTGTACTGGCCGGCTTGAAGTGGCAGACTTGCCTTGTGTACTTGGACGACGTCGTTGTGTTTTCCTCGAACTTCGACGAATACCTGCGGCGCCTTGAAGCTGTACTTCAAGCAATCAAGGCCTCCGGACTCTCCCTCAAGCCAGAGAAGTGCCGCTTCGCGTACGAAGAACTTTTGTTCTTGGGCCACCTGATCAGCAAATCCGGAGTGCGCCCCGACCCACAAAAGACAACCGCCATCGCTGCTTTCCCGCCACCCAGCGACAAGAAGGCCGTGCGTCGATTTCTCGGCTTGTGTGCCTATTACAGGCGGTTCGTTAAAAACTTCGCCCGCATCGCCGAGCCTCTCACTAACCTCACCAGGACCGACGTCGAGTTCAAGTGGGAAACGCCGCAGGAGGAAGCATTTCAAGAACTAAAACGACGCCTGCAAACGCCTCCTTTACTTGGACATTTCGACGAACACGCCGAAACAGAAGTGCACACCGACGCAAGCAGCGTGGGACTCGGCGCCGTCCTTGTGCAGAGGACGGACGGACTGGAGAGGGTCATCAGTTATGCTAGCCGGTCGCTATCAAAGGCAGAGGCCAACTACTCCACAACAGAAAAGGAGTGCCTTGCCATCATCTGGGCTACATCAAAGTTTCGCCCGTACCTTTACGGCAGGCCCTTCAAAGTTGTGAGCGACCACCACGCCTTGTGTTGGCTAGCTAACTTGAAAGACCCTTCTGGTCGCCTCGCACGGTGGAGCCTGAGACTTCAAGAATTCGACATTACCGTCGTTTACAAGTCCGGAAGAAAACACTCTGACGCCGACTGCCTGTCTCGTGCCCCCGTCGACCCACCGCCGCTGGACGACCAGGATGATGACGGCTTCCTGGGAACCATAAGTACCGACGACTTCGCCGAGCGACAGCGAACGGACCCAGAACTCAGGAGCCTTATCGAATACCTCGAGGGCAAGAGCGCCACTGTTCCGAAGGTATTCAAGAGAGGACTGGCGTCGTTCTCCCTGCGAAACGGAGTCCTCCTAAAGAAGAACTTCGCGCCCCTTCGAGCCAAACACCTTCTCGTGGTTCCATCAGCAATGAGACCAGAAGTCCTCCAGGCCCTACACGACGACCCGACGGCTGGACATCTCGGTGTTTCCCGCACGATCGCAAGAGTACAGGAAAAGTACTACTGGCCGCGCCTTGCCGCCGACGTCGCCCGCTACGTAAGGACGTGCCGAGACTGTCAGCGACGGAAGACACCGCCAACAAGACCAGCAGGCTTCCTTCAGCCGATCGAGCCTCCTCGGCGACCGTTCCAGCAGATCGGGATGGACCTCCTGGGGCCGTTCCCAACGTCGACTTGCGGAAACAAATGGATCGTCGTAGCCACCGACTACCTCACCCGCTACGCCGAAACAAAAGCCCTGCCCAAAGGCAGTGCCGCCGAGGTAGCCAAGTTCTTCGTTGAGAACATCGTCCTTCGACACGGCGCCCCAGAGGTTCTCATCACCGACAGAGGCACGGCGTTTACGGCTGACCTAACCCAGGCGATCTTGGGATACAGCCACACAAGTCACCGCCGGACCACCGCGTACCACCCACAGACCAACGGCCTGACCGAGCGTCTAAATAAGACCATCGCCGACATGCTGGCCATGTACGTCGACGTCGAACACAAGACGTGGGACGCCATCCTTCCGTACGTGACCTTCGCATACAACACGGCCGTGCAAGAAACGACGCAGATGACGCCATACAAGTTGGTCTACGGACGGAGCCCGGCAACGACGCTCGACGCCATGTTACCAAACGTGACCGACGAGGAAAACATCGACGTGACCGCCTACCTACAGCGCGCCGAAGAAGCACGACAGCTCGCCCGCCTGCGGATCAAGAATCAGCAGACGACTGACAGCCGCCGCTACAATATTCGACGACGCTTCGTGGAATACCAGCCCGGCGACCGCGTTTGGGTGTGGACGCCCATACGACGACGTGGACTTAGCGAAAAGCTTCTGCGACGATACTTCGGACCGTATAGGGTGCTTCGACGTCTCGGCACACTCGACTACGAGGTCGTGCCCGACGGCATTTCGAACTCTCAACGGCGCCGTGCGCGACCTGAAGTCGTCCATGTCGTGCGCCTCAAGCCGTTTTACGCGCGGTAGTGAACCTAAGGACTGTACTTTTCTTTTTTTTCATTGGACTTTCTTGCTTGTGCGTATTGTTTATTCAACTTTCTTGATTTATTGTCGTTATTTATTATTGCATGTATTTTTTCCCATGTGTTCTGTTCTAAGCATCGGGACGATGCCTTTTCAGAGGGGGGCATTGCCACGCGCCTTTCTTTTACTGTATTCGGTTTCCGCCCACAAAGACTATCAGCAGTGCTCGGCGCAGACCGCGCCTTATTGTTCCAGAAGCTTCTCGGTTGTAGTAGATCGTTTTGTTAAGATTGCACGCAAGACGGTAACACTCAAGATTATTCCAGAGCCTGCGCGACGACTAGTGATAAGGCTAGAATGTTCGACGCGTGATTTATAAAAGCCGGCGCGTTCCAACGAAGTTCAGTTGATCGACGGTCGACGCTCTGTTCGCCGCTATCAGTGCCAGCGTGTATCGCTGTAATCTTACTTTCCGTTTACCGGCCACAAGTTCGGCCTAATAAACAGTTTCATCTTGGACACGTCGCCTGCTGCCTTCGTCGACGTCACACCCACGTGACAATATTATAAAGATTGGGTCTCCTTGGCTGATGCTTTTTCAAACCGCTGAGTTCCATTTTCTATATGATTAACTGATCTATAAAATGCGAAGTTCCTAAAGCGAGCATTTAATCAAGGACGTGTTACACATTTTCAAAAAATAATTTCGTTGTCAATTTTCTGGACTACCATTCTTCTAACACTGCAAAGAAATTGAAACCTTACGTTGTAACGAAGGTGTGCCAAATCACTCAATATAAACGATCAGTCTATAGGCGCCGCATAATTCCCTCTTGCTAACACCTACGCTGAAAATCAAGATATATATAAGTAAAATACAAAAGCCACACAAAACGTCGAAAACGACGAAATCGGAAAAAACGGAGCAGTAGAAACAGATACAGAGAGCAGAGACGTGGCACTAACAACTGAAGTTTATTTCGGAAACAACCTTCCTCCCGGGCGTCTGCTCTGTGTATCTGTTTCTACTGCTCCGTTTTTTCCGATTTCGTCGTTTTCGACGTCTTCTGTGGCTTTTGTATTTTACTCAGTATGTACCAACTTGCCCAACAAGCAACTCTTCTAAATATATATAAGTATTGCAAATGAGTTCTGCGGAAACCCGCAAGGTGACGGAAGGGTTAAGAAAGGGAAAATTGACAACCACCCGTTTGTAGCTGCAGCCACAAGGAAATTATAAGAAAGAAAAGCTTCTTAGTTGCCGAAAAATGATTCCTGGTCGTCCTGGTGCCGGGATCGAACCCCGGACCAGGACGAATTTTTCGGACACTAAGAAGCTTTTCTTTCTGAGATATCCGTACGGATTTCTTTGTGGCTTCAGCTACAAACGGGTGGTTGTCAATTTTCCCTTTCTTAACCCTTCCGCCGCCTTGCGGGTTTCCGCAGAAATCATTTGCATTACCTGTGTCCATGTGCTTCGAGTTGTCGATAAATTCGCCCTCGCGCTGCCAATTGCTAGCTTCCTGGTTAGCTCAATTGGTAGAGCGACCGCCCCGGAAAGTCGTTGGTCCCGGGTTCGAACCCCGGACCAGGACGAATTTTTCGGCAACTAGGAAGCTTTTCTTTCTGAAAAATCCGTACGGATTTCCTTGTGGCTTCAGCTACAAACGGGTGGTTGTCAATATATATAAGTATATATATTTTGTTTCTTATTTTTTTTTATATCGCAACAGCCAAGTGGAAAGGGGTAGCCGTCACCAAGCAATGATGACAACAACTCCTTCATTTATTTTTCTATTTCAATAAAAAAAAATAGAAAGCTAGCAAGTTTTCGCTATTTCCAATTTCGCGAAGCTCTGACAACTGACCGTGCAGCTGTTCGTCGGCCCCGGCCACTGTCCCGCGGCTTGCATGAAATGAAGCGGAATTTTTGGTCTCGCAAATGCCAGACCCGGAACAGCGCACACTCAGAAAAAAAGAAATGTTGCTGTTTCTAGTGAAGTGTTGCTGTTTCTAGTTTTCTAGTGAAGTGCAATGACCCAGCAGTGTTTTGTGGGCGCAGCTGCGGTGTTCGAGGTTGCGTATATAAATTGGCAAAAAAAACAAATTCATGTGATGCGTCAACGCAAGTAAGGTCTACGTGCGTTCGCAGTAACGTTAAAAACTGTTGAAACACCCCCGCTTCGTAAATGAATGTGACAGAGAGAATAATCGGAGCAGAACAAGCAGAATGAAGTATAAGAATGAGAGGCGAAGATGCATCCTTATTTATAAACTGAATTTATCGCGTCATATTTAACCAGTGAATTATGGCGAAACGCGACGACGCTCACGCCACTTACCGATGCAACACATCGGTAAGAGAGTCACTGATGTTTATCCCGGCTGGCTCCTGCTACTCCTGCATTCGTCTTCTTCATGATGCAGCAATGAACCGGTCATGAGGCTTCCCGTCAAGACACCTCCAGTGGTTGCCCCCCCCCCAATCTTCCTCCATGTGACTGCATCCCCATGTGATTTGTTCTTTGCCACAGACGCAATCGAATGTTACAACAAGCTGATGTGGGTAGCAAACGCTTGCCACAGTGCCGCGTGACACTGTTTTAGCTTTTGCAATAGTAGAAATTGTGAGAAAGTTATTGTTCGATGTATCTATGCGATTATTCTTTAATATACGTCAACTTTAATGCCGTATACAGCCATTCCTTCAACGCGCCGCTCGTAAAGAACCATGAAGGTCCACGATATTCCTTTGAAATGCTGGTGTCGCAGAAAAAAAAAATTCGTGACACTTTAGGAGGGTCTCACCTGGTTCAGTTGGTCTTGGCGAAAATAAAGGCCGAATAATAATTGGGACTCCGTAAAGAGTTCAGACTCTCATGCAAGGCGTTGCAGCAGCGAAGGGACAACTAGAATGGCAAAAAAAAATGCGACAGGAGCTGGAGACAATGATTGGAGCCCAAGCAGCAGAATGCTGCTTGCTAGAACTAACAGTGCGTGCGAAAAAAAATGGCGCCACTTGAAGTACTTGTTTTCTAATAAATCAAGTGATATTCACGCAAGAAAGCAAAGTTTTCGATGTCTCGGCAAGCTCGATGTACATTTAAATGTGTTCGTCCGACAGAACATTCAGTCAGGACAAAACATTACTGCAACCAAAATATTGCGACAGCGAAGAAGGCTGCATCAAGACTGGTAAATATGGAACGCTTTTTATTTGGGTGAACGTGTGCTTGCAATATGGAAACTCGAAGCTCGAATAATTCAAGATGGTAAAGCGCTAAAAGAAAACGGAGACTTATGAATAATACAGGACGAAGCGCTCTTCATAAGTCTCCGTTTTCTTTTAGCGCTTTACCATCATGAACGTATACCAACACGCCCAACTGGCAGTTATTCTAAACCGATTAATTCAAGCTGTACACAGACAGCGGCGCGAACTTTCGTTGGCCGTAGAGCAATGTGATCAGTGGTGGAACGCTTCGTCTTTCATATACCTATCATCAAACCTTCCATCAATATGAATGGCGTTCGCGTAAGTTCTCGAATAGACTTCAGTATTCGGGTCTTGCGCGTAATCCTAACAGAATAATGCTATACAATCGCGAAGCTACCCCAACATTGCGGTGCGCTCTCCGCCGGTGTTTCAAACCTGCTTTCTTTTTTTTTATTTTACAGCGAAAGCTGTTTTGAGATCAGAGCAAGGGCCGTTTCCCGTATGAAAATGTCGATGTCCGGGAAATGTACTGTATGTTTCCTACTAACGTCCTACGTGACCTTTATGGTTCCTTTTCCTTTATGTGACCTGTAGGACACTACTTTATGTTTACGAAACCCTTCCTCTTCCTATGGACGGATTCCTTCTTGTTACCTGTAGGATGTGTACTTTATGTTTACGGCAGGATGTTGCCTGACAGCGAACCATATGTTACCTGCAAGTGCACTTGAGTTCATACGTTGGTAACCATAGGCGTGCGCACGAGGGGGGCAGAGGGGGCGGCCGCCCCCCTTAGACACCTAAGAGAGGGCGGCGCAAAGTCTGCCCCGAACCTCCCCCTCCCCCCTTCCTGCCAACCTTGAAGGGGAACCCTGCGCACGCCTATGTTGGTAACATGTGGTAGTACAAAAACTGTTTTTACCAGTTCCATGGCCAGAGGGGGGGGGCCTGGGGGGTACCAAAGCCCCCCCCTCCATTTTCGCATTATAACACACACGCGCACACACACACACAAACACACACACACACAAGCATGCGCACGAGCGGGCAGCCCCCCCCCCTACCGGTCACTTAAGTGGGGGGGGGCGCAAAGTCTTCCCCATACATTGACTTAATAGGGAAGGGGGGGGCGTTGCGACGAGCTTTCGCCTCCCCCTGAAGGCAGTGGCGTAGCCAGGGGGTGGCACACAAGGCCCGTGCCCCCCCCCCCCCCAACCAAATATTTTTTCGCCATGGCATACGGAGCGCAAAATGACCATTTCAAGGAGGTGCCCTCCCCGAAATCAAGGAGGTGCTCTCCCCCCCCCCCCCCCGAAAAAAAAATTTCTGTCTGCGCCCCTGCCTGAAGGGGAGCCCTACGCACGCTTACACAAACACACACACACACACACACACACACACACACACACACACACACACACACACACACACACACACACACACACACACACACACACACACACACACACACACACACACACACACACACACACACACAAACACACGCGCGCGCACTCGGAACGAAAGCCACAGTGAAAACCAACATTTATTCTGAGCTCTCGGCCGGGGACCGGCCGCGCTGGCCGCAGTGTCTTCCCGATTCCTAGAATTTGTATTTGATATATATTTAGTTTGACATACGGACCATCAATCGCTACATTAAAATCGCGCGTTTATACGTCTGCACCAACACTTGTATATTTTTAATTCACAAGACATGAACGTTTTGTTGCGTTTATTACCGCTGTTGACCACTTGTTCAAAATTGCGTTCACTGTTACCTGCAAGAAACGTTTCAAATTTCGCGCGTAAAAATTCCGACCTGCCTTTTTTTTTTCGGAGGTCAAAATATTGAAAGCCTCACCCATTTACGTTATTTATATCCGGATAAATCTTTTATAATATTTGAAAGCATAAACAAATATTTTTGGTTAGGATTATGAATTTGTACGTCAGCCGCGCAGACGTACACCGCGAATGCGGTGTACGTCTGCGCGGCTGTAACCACTTCATGTTTGGGCCTGTTCGGTTGCCGCTCGCCGGCTCGCGAAGGGCCTCGTTTGAGTCGATTTTTCTCATGTTTTGAAGTGTGCTTGCGCTCCGTGTTCGTGTTTTGTGTTCTGCCGGTGCTGCTTATTACGAAGATGCACTGTACTCAAGCGAGGCCCTGTTGCTTCATATCGTGGAACATTCGCCAGGTATGTACCATTGTCAGCATTGCTGCTGTCAGCGCTTTGTTAACACCGGTTACTACGTTTTTCGTAACATGTGGACGCTAAGTGAGCTTTTGTTAACATAGCGAACCTGTGTGTGTCATTTCGTCAGGATAAAGGCAAAGTTGTGCGATGTTAAGGTGTTAAGCGCGGGCGAGCTTCTTTTGTGTGGAGTGTAAAGCAAAGTGCATGCGCAGCTGGAATGCGGCGGGAGATTTGAACAGAGGCGTGGCGGTGGCGGCGCCAGCCTTTGTCGCCAGTGGTGTTTGAAGGGGGCCCCGCTCGCGATGAACCACTAGCTTGGTTTAATAATTGTGGGGCGAAGACTGCGTTTGTTAGCTGTAAGCGTTGATCGTGCCTAAGGCGCGTATGCTTGAACCTGTTCATGTTTTTAGCGCGCTTGTTCGCATTGTGCGCTCAAGAAGTGAACGTGTCTAAGGCAGTTTCATATGCTGTACGTCCTCTTTTTAACAGCTACAGGATCGTTATATGCTACGGCTACTTTCAGAGACGTGTTTTCCTTGCGGGTGGCCAAACTTGTGCATGTGCATGCATCTGCGCCGGCAGGCATTTTTAAACTGCCGTGATGCTCGAGTTGATGCGTGTGCGTGTGCAGCATGTTGCTTCGTCTTAGGCACGGCTCGCGAAGCTTGCACTTACGGTTAGGTGTTCATGCAGCCCGTTTCGTCAAATTCGAAGTGACGTTTTAATTCACCCGCAACATAGCTTGCCTGATGCGGCAGGCACCCGTGCATTTTGAACCGTTCGTGAAAATTGAAATGTATTCGAACGAGTCCTTCATGTCTATTTGTGGCCGAATTGCTGTACCTTAACTGTGCAAGCTCTAATTCGATCACTGAGTCAGTCCACGGGTTCAAGCATAAGATATTTTATTCTGCTTGTTTCCACCATGTTTGGCTTTCGTTATTTTGTTCTGGTTTATTAAAAATTGTACGCGCCTCGCCCCAGCTTGGTGTTGAAACTTCGCTAAACACTCTTACGTGTACGAACATTATAGAACAGTTTGGACCACCAGCTCAGATGACATTTTTCTGATAGATGACAAGCTTGACAATATATCGGATATAGTAAATTCTCTAGGTATGCAGGATGTTAAAGGGATCCGTGGTATGTGCAGAAATGAATATTTTATTTATCGTTCTAAACTGGCAATAATGTTATACATACTTTATGGTACGCATGCATAAGTCGATCATGCATCATGCATGTGTTGCTGTTAAAATGTGAAATTAACAATGTATTTATCTGAGAACAACAATTCTAGACTGTGTTTCTTCAAGCTGTTGGTATTGAAGCAATTATAGAACTTCAGAAATCAGTTTCAGCGAATGTTTATTGTGTATTGCTAAATCGCGGTTAATAGCTTCCAGGATTCTGGTTGTCGGAGATTGTTGCAGAGGCTTGCATGCTTTATTAGGATGGTATGTGTTTCAAGATGGGTGGCTTGTAAAACTTGGCATTTGCACATTTTTTTTCCATACGGCCATTAGCCTGTGATGCTCAAGTGAGGAGTATTGCCTTGTTAGCCAACCAGAATCATTAAAACTAATGACCACAATTTAACAGCATACAATAGTAATTTATTGAAACCAATTCCTGGCATTATAGGTATACTCGTCCCAGTGTGAGCAGCCTGAAGAAAGCTACATTAGTCATATCCAAAAGTAAACGCGTAATTTAATTTTATATGTTACCTGCAATGGATACTTGATGAATGTGCAAAGCGGCATGCATGTGCCGTGGTATCACTGAATTCACATGTCAACCCACTATGCCGGAACACAATTCAAGCATATTTTTGACACATCTGCGATGTGTAAAGTGCGTATTCTTTCGTAAGGTTACAACTGTGTTCACCAAGAATACATCAAACATTGTTCTTGTAATATCTCTAGTTTGTGTACATCCTGCTTGTTTTAAACTTATCTAAGACACATTGCTCCTGATAAGTTTTTTAAAATACTGTGTGACAAAATGAACTTTGCTCACAGACACATGTCACTAAATTGTTATTTTCTCTTATCAATTGCAGCCTATACATGCTCCTTGTACAAAGTGAGTGTGAAAGAAGTCCAGGCAAGCCTGTCATCAATGCTGGCTCATGAAGAAGTTGGCTGCTGATGTACAGCAGCTGCACACGGCTTCTGTTTCCTGTGCAAGGGGAACTTCACTGAGCCACCTGATTGCTGCGTTCAAGGAGCTCGCATGTTCAGGGTGTTCAAAATTAAGCGTTTTCTTTTTATTTAAAAAGTCACCACGGTAAGTTACGTAAAAGCCACTTTTGTAGATGAGTTATGTATCCAGGGGGGGCACAAAGCGAGACAATAATTATCGCTGTGAGCCGTGCCGTTAAGATTGAATAATGAGCTTATTAGTGACGGCAGCAAGCAGGCATGTATGTATTAAAAAGTTTGAGCCAGTCGCATTTCTACATAGGTTCACTTGGAAGAATTCTACCATGTCCTGCTGAGATATCCTGCTGGAAAGTTTAGTTCCGGCTTGCATCATTACGCATGCAGGACAGTGAGCACTGGTACAAAGCTACTCTCTGGTGTGCCGCGTTTAATCTGACAATGGGTCAAAGACATAGGCAAACATAATAATGGTTACCCTTTTACTACTGGTTCGGGATAGCAAGCAGTGACTGCTCGTCACACCAGGGAGTAACATTTTGCTGATCCTCACTGCCTTGTATGCGTAATCATGCAAACTGCAATTAAATTTTGCAGTGGGATATCTTGGAGCACTGACATGCTTGAAGAATTTTTCCAAGTAGAGACACGACTGCCTCCAACTTTTCAGTGCAAGCATACCCGCTTACTGCAGTCACTAAAAATTTCATTTTTTATTCTTAGTTAATTGGTCAGCTGACAGCATTAATGTCTGACTTTGTGTCCCCCCTGGACACAGAACTTGTTTTTTTTAAATGTACTGAGCGAGCTGCTCTCCAGGCTTGTATGTCATGTTTTAATTTGTTTTATGTGCAATTAGTCATTTTTAAAATTGAACTTTCAGTGTTGTTATGACGCAGTAGCGTATTAATGATTTTATTTTCACTTTAATATTCACTAAACATTTTATTGGAATACGTTTTCTAACCTTACTTATTTCATTGTCTTCTGGATGTTCATATCATAAGTGCAATTAAGTGGTTTCTTACTGTACTTAGCTTTGCTAATATGTAACCATGTGTGATATTTTACAGTGATACTTAATCACTTCTAACTTTGTTAATGATAACTGACCGACGGCATTCTGAAATATTGAAACTTAACTCGGTCGATTGGGGGGATGAATGGTGACGACATTTTAAACTACATAGTCTTTTGAACTGCATAACAACTACACATTTTGCAACTACGTAGCAACTAAAGCAAGCAGATAAAATCAGCTTGCTTTAGTCACGTGAAGTGTGAAGAAAATAATAATTCTTGGGTTTAACGTCTTAAATCCACGATATGATTATCAGGGACGCCATAGTGCAGGGCTTCAGAAATGTTGACCACATTGGGTTCTTAAAATGCACCCACATCTAAGCAGACGGGCCTCAAGCATTTCTTCCTTAATTGAAAATGCGGCTACCACTGTCGAGGTTCGATGCCATGACCTACGGTTCAGCAGTCAAGGGTTGCGTGAAGTGTACGACTGGTTGTGGTCTATAGTATTTTGCTTCCAATGATGCATGCTAAGTACGGCAGTTTAGTGCCAACCAGGCATTTCTGCTAGCGCACTGATGTTTTGTTTGTCACATTCCTAATTTATTGCAATATACAATGATTTTAATCTGTATTTATTCTGAGTTTGTTGTGAAGTTATGATTGTTCGTTCTTTTACTCTGTAAGGCTGCATACATTTGTAATTAGCCCATAAAGCCCAAGAAGTCACTTTGATACACTTTCTATATGGTGCATCTGATGGCTGATTTGGGTGTGCAAAGCTTATCTAGGTAGCTGTAATGTTTATAATGCCTTGCAAAGCGCCTTTTGGTCATAAGATACTGTCATGAGTTTATTACTTAAAATATTTGTTTTTGCGTTTTGCAGTAATGAATGTACTCTCCCTTACCTACAAAGATGCTGAAAAAGTTGACTCTTAAAATGCTACTGATGTGTTCAAGCTTCACGAGGTTAAGGCTGATCTGGTAATCTTAATTCTCTTCAGCCATCGACGGATGTACATTGCCTGTTCGAATATTGTCGGTAAAATGCACCAAACTGTACAGTGTAAATGATATTAAATGAATAATTTTGCAAAGTTTCGTATGCATATGCATGTACCTCCCAATTACAGCAGCCTGCATTATGCGGCATCATAAAGGCAGCGCACTGGCATAATGTCTGGTCTGCATAAAGGTGGGCTACTCATAGGACACATACAAGACGGACACTTGAGGAGACAAAGGCGGCGGCCAAATTGCGACAGTTGGGATACATACAGGACGGTTACACATCGGATACATACAGGACGGTCACAAATGGGACACATACAGGACGTACGCTTTGAGGAGACGGAAAGTAAGTGGCCAAATCGCGACATCTGGAATACATATTGTAGCGATGCTGAAGCACTCAGGGTAATGGAATAAACGTATTTATTAAAGGGGGCGAACTTGTGCCCACAACTCAAGTGACTGCGATAGTAGAACTGCGCGTCAGTCGAACATTAAAGATGTCCTTCCGCTGACTTCTTCTTCCTCTCCCCGAGAAGTCCCGAGCGCGTGGCGCATGCGAGCCGGGTCCGGCCAGGTGCTCGTGCCATGGCGGTCTCTGCGCGGTACGACAACACGGCGCGCACGCCTGTCCTGTGCGCCCGGTGACGGGCGCGTTATTTGAATGCGGGCAAGATGTCGCGACAATATAGTTTGTGTCCTCATGCTGCCTCGGGGAAACTTACAGTACACTTACAGGACATCACCACTTTTCATAAGGATTTTGCGCCGTAGTTGTCTGCCGCCGCCGCCACCGCCGGTATCCGTAACCACTATCGCGCGAAATAAGAAAAAAAACTAAACAAATAAAAAATCCCTAGCACGCAATAGGGAATCGAACCCGGGTCCTCTTTTGTGGCAGCCCAGTACTCTACCACTAAGCTACGCCGGGGCTTGAAACTCTGTCGCAAACTGACCCTATGCAGGCTTCATGTCGGGTAAGGAATCGCGTTAACATGTGCAATAAAGAGTTTTAGAACCGTAAAGTAACAACCAGGTGTCACACAATGCGAATTGCGTAACGAGTGGGTCGTTCAATGCTCCAACCCATTACAAAAGACTCAGGCATAATTCTTCATCGTCATCAACCATAGCATCCATAAAGTGCATATAATGCGTTACAAGTGTGTAGCGGGCACCACGCTTTTCGGAAGAATGACGAATGATGGCATAGTGCACTCTTCCCCACTACACAAAAGTTATGATGATTTATGGCGTAGGGGGTTCCATGCAACTGAGCTTTTAGTAGTTGCCCCTCAAGAATGTTTACAAAAGGCTCTAGAAAGCCCGCTCTTCCTGCTTTCGCTGTGACTGTGCAGTGCGCTTCCGCGCGCAGGCCTGGTGGTTTTTTTTCTGTGGGGCAAACCTGAATCCTCCAAAATAAATCAATAAACAAGCTCAACAATACGTGCGATCACAGGCCTGCTAATATGGGCAGCCAGGAAGGACGAAGAAAGAAAACAAAAAGGGTGAAGGCAGGGAGGTTAACCAGACATCAGCACTCATAATGTAATTTCGACAGAATTGTACGTAGCGTGTACCAAGTAATCAATTACTTGTAATGTATTACATCTTTTGTAAATTTGTAATATAATCAATCACTTTTCGATACTGTAACGTTCTGGGTAATTCAATTAGATTTTCTCGTAACTGATTGCCGGTAATCATCTGCATATTTTTTTTTCCAAAATAAAGTTTAACCAGTCTTCTGCGGCAGTTCTTGGCCCGAAAAATATGCGATCACTCTGTTGTCAGGACACCACGTAGAGAACCTAGAGAGCCCATTTTTTTCGCATTTTCCTTCGTCTTGCCTGCAACGGCCTTACCCAAGCGCAAACAAGAGCAAAGCGCGAGGTTTCATGGAGGACATGGGCACTAGCATGGAAGCACTGCGCAAATGCGAGTCAATGCGCAAGGTGTCCGGCCTCCAGCGCATGCTTTCAGAGAGTGCTCAGTGCAGCAGCTGACCTCTTAACAAGAAAACGTGACAAAATCAGCGACAACTTTGAGAAACAACTCGTGTTGGAAGTTAACAATGTGTAATACTATGTGACAGATGCCAAAGGAAGCGTCCCAGCCTTCACGCAAGTCTCCAGCCTTCTCTATTACGCGAGCCACAGCAGTTCGTTGTAGTTTTAGTACACTTGTGGTATTGTGTTACGACAATAAAAATTAAGGAGGGTGACGCAAAAGTCACTGATTATATCTCCGTGACAACTAATTTACTTTTCTGGGGCTGTAATTGACTCCTGTAATCAGTTACATTTTAAAGGATGTAATTGTAATCGTAATCGGTTACTTATTTTCTGTGACGTGTAAAAGTCTGATGGGGGGTACCAGCTCTGCCACATACCTTTCGTGAATCGGCCCTGTCCCATCATTGTTTAACTTTCAGAAATGTGCCATGAAGATTTTCGACTATAATTTCAGGCAGCCGCAGATTTCAGGTGCTCCATTCTAAGAACTGTTTACTGCTCGCGGTTACCGCCGGAAAGGGGGTACCAAGGAAGCCGTTACGACAAGCGATCACTTCACTGCTTGATTTGCATTTATTGTATCACTTGCGAAGCTTAGTTCCCTTTGGACTAAGCAGAGGGGGGGGGGGGGGGTGCACTACAGTGAAACTTTGCTCCCGTTAGTACATGGAGAATCCTACGCACAAGTTTCCTTCGAGCAAATCTTGCAATCCTGTGACAAAAGTTAACCTTGTCAGGCAGGCCCGCAGCAAGGGGGGGGGGGCTAGGGGCCCGAGCCCCCCCGAAATTTTGATCGGGGGGGGGGGGGGGAGGCTGTTCTCGAGCAGGGCTCCCGCCAGGCCGCTGCGCAAAGAAACTTTCAAAGCAAATCGAGCGCTCTTGCCGCGGCTAAAAACGCGAAATAAAAGCCTGCAGAAACGCACTTTCCGCGCGCGAAACACGAAACACATGCAAGCGCGAGCGCCCTCCAGTTCAACCTCTCTCCGCTGAAATGGCAGACAGTGCTGCGCGAACTTAAGGTTAGATTTGGGGTTGGGTTCCCTGCACGCGCACCGGCGTTGCACGGACCATGGCCTCCGCGATTGGTTCCGTCAACGCACCGTTGCTCAGAGGCGCATTGACAAAGCTAGTCATGGAGGCAACGCACGGACTAAGCAAAAGGTGTGGCGCGCCGTGACAGATGGCGCCACGGGTTCCTATTCATTGGCAAAGCCTATCGCAGTGGAAGCACAGAAGACGCACTGCAGTATAGCCTGTGTTTTGGCGGGAACATTGCACATGTTCGCTCTCTGATGTGTGGTGGCTTCTGCCATTTCATCATTACGAGCACGAAAAAGAAGCGGCAAGTATCCAACCTAATGAGCTACTTCAACAAGCTTCCGAAGGTAAGCTTCGCAGATTTTTGGAATTTTCGAGTTTGCTTCCGGAAATAACAAATGGTTTAGGTTTTAGCGTATAATTTGAGGAGGGTTTGAGCTGCGACGTTGTTTTTTTACGAACGGTAATATTTTTTTTAGCATGCAGTACCTGGGCTGTCCTGCGAACAGGATGATACAAGTACCAATCCGACAGCTCCGATCTTCCATGGCGAGAAAGTCGCGGAATCGTCGTCTTCAGAAAGCCTGCCCCTCAAGCTGAACAAACCGCCGAATCAAAATGATATTGGATTGTACGTGGGCTGCCCGACCCTTCCCGAAGACACGAAAGAACGTGTCTACACGAACACGTGGACACCGTGTTCTAAGCATGACTTCGAGGTTACTGTGTCAAAGTGCGGGAAAAGGCGAAAATTCCAGCTGAACTGGTTGCAACGTTTCCAGTGGCTCGCCTACTCAGAAGTACAAAAAGGCGCCTTCTGCAAGGTCTGCGTCCTATTTTCCATGAAATCCGGAGCAGGAAAAGGCTGCCATGAAACTGCGCAGAGTCTTGTCACTTCACCCTTTACAAAGTGGAAAAACGCACTTGAAGTTTTTGAAAACCACGCGAGAACGGAGTACCATAAGAACGCAACGATCGCGGCACAGTCATTTTTGGAAGTGACTCATGGAAAAATCGACAACATTTCTCTTCAGCTGAACAAGCAAGCAAAGATCGAATCAGAAAAAAGACAAGGCAATGCTGCAGACAGTTATTGAGACAGTACTGCTTTGTGGCCGTCAAGAAATCGCGCTGAGGGGAGACAGAGATTCCGGTAGACCTTACACTGGAAGAACCTGCAAAAAACGACGGGAACTTCAGAGCCCTGCTGCGTTACAGGGTGAGGGGGGGGGGGAATCAGATTCTTGCCGAGCACATAAAAATGTCTGGTGGAAATGCCCTTTACACAAGCCCAACGATCCAAAATGAATTGATTGCGATAATCGGCAAGCAAATACAAGACGGAATCGTTAAAGGTGTGAACAAGTCTGGATTTTTCTCCGTTCTCGCCGATGGCACAACTGACGGGCACACAGATAGAGCAGTTCTCCCTTTGTGTACGGTATGTAGAGCATGAAACGATGAACATAAAAGAAGATTTTCTCACTTTTGTGCCTGTTTCAGATCTCAGCGGATCAGGTCTGGCGGAAACGTTAAAAACCGAGCTTGTTGGACTTGGTTTAGACCTTAACTGTATGAGAGGTCAAGGTTACGATGGAGCCGCTGTCATGAGTGGTGCATTTCGTGGAGTGCAGGCTATCGTTCGCGAAGCGTATCCTTTAGCAGTGTATACACACTGCTCTTCGCATTCGCTAAACCTTTGCTTGAACGATGCGTCGAAGGTAAACAATTATCCAAAACGCTTTCGCAACGATTAGCGAAATTTGTTCATACTTCAGAAGTTCTTCAAAAAGAACCGATGTTCTCAAAAAGCACCTCGAGTCCTCGTCCCGTACGTTTTCACGTCTTCACAAATACTGCGAGACCAGGTGGGTTGAGCGGCACGAAGCCGTAATTCTCTTCAGTGAAGCGTTGCCTGACATCGTCGAGTCTCTGGAAGTACTCACGGAAAGCGAAACTGGGAGAAATGCGACTGCTTCCGCACTTCACAGTCGTCTGTGTAGCTTTAACTTTATCGGGTCTCTCGCAGTGAGCGAGAGGTTTCTGAGTCTAACGCTTCGTTTGTCTCAGTACCTTCAAGGAAATTTCGTGGACATGAGTGTCGCCCTCGAGCATATAGGCTTGGTGCTGAAACAGCTCAGCCATATCAGAGAAGATGCCGAAGACCAGTTCAAGGAGATTTTTGAATCATGTGAAGAAAACGGCTAAAATATTCGGCGTTCAGCCAGAGATTCCAAGAAATGTCGGTTCTCAGAAGTTCCGAGAAAACCACGCTTCCTCCTCTCCTGAAGAATATTACAGACGTGCATGCTTCATCCCCAATTTGGACGATCTGCGTCCGCATTGACCGAGCGCTTTACTGGTCACAGGGCGATGTTGGGTAGTCTTCAACTCGTGCTGCCGAATCACGCCGCTCACAGCAGCTTTGAGTCGCTACAGCCGGCAGTAGAGTTCTACATGGCGGACATGGAACCGAGAAATCTCAAAGTGATCAAAGGAGAGTGGGAAATATGGAAGCAGAAATGGCAAGCAACACCTCCAGAGGAGATGCCAAAGTATGCGACTCAGGCCCTCAAGCAGTGCAATACCAACCTGTTTCCCTAACATCAGCACTCTGCTCAAGATACTTGCCACACTTCCTGTCACCACAGCTGCAGCTGAGAGAAGCTTTTCGACGCTGAAGCGCCTCAAAACGTACCTCCGCAACAGCTCTGTTGAGGAACGATTTAATGGGTTGGCTCTGATGTCACTATACAGAGAGTCCGTTGACGTGAGCGACGTAATCGCAACGTTTACGAAGAAGGCACGGAGACTTGCCTTTTAGGCTTCCGCACACAAGGAGCTAGTGGAGAGAACTTTGAAGCAAACGGACGCACCGCGCCGCAGACTTGTGGGACCTGTCGAGATCAGTGCCGACCGTCACGCGCCAGACGCCAGGTGAAGATATTCTTAAGTGTGCCTCAATAAAATGAATGCATTCCACTCCCGTCTTTTGATTGTTGACTCCGAGTAAGTGTTTTATTTTTATGCAAGAAAATTGAAACTAATAATAAAAAGTATTTAATAAGTCACGTAACTTACATACTGCATTTTTTACCGAAAATAAATAACAAAAATAGGTTTTTTTTTAATAGTCATGGCCTTCAACAAGTGCCCCCCCCCCCCCCCACGAAAAAAAAAATTCCTCTGGCTTCGGGCCTGTTGTCGGGTATGTGGTGGAGCTGCGTATAGAAGATCTTGCCAGTTCATCTGACAGAGCCGATCACTAGCTGAGATCCCTGTGCGGACACATCGGGCTAGAATAATTCACATGAGTTCTGCGGAATCTCTCAAGGTGGCGGAAGGGTTAAGAAAGGGAAAATAGACAACCACCCGCTTGTAGCACGAAGCCACAAGGAAATCCATACGGTTTTCTCAGAAAGAAAAGCTTCTTAGTTGCCGAAAAATTTGTCCTGGTCCGGGACGAATTTTTCGGCAACTAAGAAGCTTTTCTTTCTGAGAAATCCGTATGGATTTCCTCGTGGCTTCGTGCTACAAACGGGTGGTTGTCTATTTTCCTTTCTTAACATCGGGCTAGAGGCCGGCAATATAATCTGTACGCACAAAGACAGCCAGGCACGTCAGCCGCGCGCCATAAAATGGGGACATACTGCAGCTGTAGCAGTTTACGTCATTCCGGACATCCTTCGTGTGCGATGGTAGTGATAGAACTTTTAAGTATCTTTTTTTTAACTAGAAGTAATAAAACAGGCATGACAGAAAACCACCACAGGACACAATGGCAAAAATACACCTGTGTAAATAATGTCGCATTTACAGGATATACGTGATTGTCTTTTTCTCTTTTTTTTTTTCAGCCAACGCTATAAATAATGAAGCAGTTGATCATTGCACGAGCATAGGTTCGTCCACCAGAGACACAGTGGAGAGAAATACACCCGGAGGTGCAAAAGCAGGTTAGTTTCTTTCATCTATTCTTCAACATTGCAACTCATTATATGCTTGTAATAATAGCATGCTGACGACGTTGTAGAGTTGAGAAGCGATTGAAATAACTAGCAAAAAGTCAGTGAGCGCTGCAACAAGTCACTTCATCTTGTTGGCTTGGGGAATTGATCTGAAGAATGTAATAAAATGCATTATATCGCAGTGAGGGCACTTGTCCAGGCTAGCAGTAAGCTGCTATATAAATTAGAGGAAAAAAATCAGCAGATCCCACGTACCTCGGAAATGAATGTTATTAGAAGAATGCGGAGGGAAGGTGACTGTGGTGTAATTTTTTATTGAGCGAAACGTTACGAAATGACGCTAAAGATATATAAAAAAATTTGTACGCACAGACATATGTTGAACAGTCGCAAATTTATTATATAGCCAGTTGTTTAAAGCTGCGTAACGATGCCAACAACAACACGGGGATTACCAACACCAGAAGAGGTAAGCTGATATGTAGCGCTTGTGCTTGCGAGGATGGTAGCCCTGGCTAGTGCTACGTAGGCTAACTTCAGTAGATGGCGCTTAAGTATACAAGTGACGTTAACCCGACGTGACGACGGTATCATAGGAGTACGTATGTAATGTTCATAAAATTAGGTAGCTAGCACTCCAACCACAACTGACGTTTCACCAACGTTAACGCCCGCATAGGGTCTTTTTCCAAAGCAGTTACGAGACCCGGCGTGGCTCTGTGGTAGAATACTTGATTTCCACGCAGAACACTTGGGTTCAATTCCTGCTGGGACCCTGATATTTATTCTTTGCATTTTTCGGCTCAACTTTGCCGATGTCAGTTTTTCTTCAAGGGTCGCTCACCAGGTTTCATATCGAATTTTAGTTAAACACTGGAAGTTGTTGAGCCTCAAATAAAGAGCATTATGCCAGAAGAATTTTTCTAATCGGTCCATTAGAAGCTGAGAAAACCAATGTTTTGAAGCGGCGCGAAACTATGATGCGAGGAGCCCTTGCCGCTCAACCCGTGTAGCCTTAGCAAGCCAAATACCTTCCCTACGCTCTTGGGCACGCTAGCAGGAGGACCACATGACGCATACGCAAGAACACGTCATGCCCACATAAGGCCACTAGCGCATGACGTGCCCTAACCAGCCCGAGACGCGAGCGGTGTTGTGGGGGCGTTCTCTGCGCTTCGTCTATGCAAGCTATGCCGAATGCGTTCCTCGCCGATCACTTCGCTTTCAACCTATTACTGAGCATGGAAGCTGCGACATTTGTACGGACGCGAGACTAGCGGCGTGCCGCATGAACATTTAGTTAGATGCGGGAAAATATATGAGCCTAACGAGCGCTGGAACGCGGTACAAAATTAGTTTCGTTGTAAGGGGTGGCGCCTACACAATGCGCAAGGCGCGAGAATCCGAACACATGCGAAACGACGGCAGATTTGCCTCGCATCTCGCGGCGGATTCGCAGTAAAAATTAAACATGAAAACACGCACACATTTCTTTTGTGTTTTATTATTGCTGTCAGTTTTATTCATCTATTCAAGCAACGAAAACACGAACTTACACATGTCGCGTCAAATAATAATCGCTGTGTCACGTGCTACTCTGGGCGACGTCAGGGCACAGGTGTCTACTTAAAGGAGCGGCGTCAAAGAGTTACCATCTATACGTCGGGCAATAGGCTTCCCAAGCTCGGCCAGGGGGCGCTGCGGCGCACGCGTTTCGCCGCCTTTCTTTCAAAAACCGGTCGCTCGGCCCCCCGCTCCTGGCTTTCGACTGCGCTTTATCAGCACGTTCACGCGCCCTGCACGCGCTTTCGTCTGCTCGGCTTGCACGTGCAGCCTCACGTGTCGCTTGCTCCGAAGGTTTAGAAAGATGTCAGAGATGGAAAAAAGGATTTTTATGGTGTGAATCTCACCAGAAGGGAGCGGTTGATCGACAACATTTGCGAAACCTAGCAGGTCGTCAAGGGTGATGCTGTTTAGCGAGCGCTACAAGCGTGTGGATGGTGAAGGGCCACATTTCTATGACATAATTAGTGAGGAGACTGCGCGAATTCTCTATTTATGTTACCGGTAAAACGAACAATCATTGTGGCAATCGTGTGTGCTGTCAGCAGACAACCACCATACTTTCGCGTGCGTTTGTGTAGCGCTCGGCTTTCGATTTCTTCGATGGCAAGTTTGTCGCGCGGCTTCAAATTTATTATGGGCTTAGTGTAAAGACCATAAATTTAAGTCTGCCCTGTTGAGTCGCTGGCAGCATTGCAATGCGCACTGTTCAGTTTCCACTTTTGCAGAGGTTTGCATCGGGTGATAACAACGTCGTACCGTAAGTTTAATGCAACTTGGGATTTTTTACAGCGCCCTTTGATAGCATAATGATGCGCGCAAAAAAAAAAAATCTGTTATGAGTACTTCGACCATGCATGTTTCCTGCAGCGGCGTGTTTCATTTCGGATAATATCCACGCCTGATCACGCATCATGTTCGCTGATTCGAATGTCGTTTCGGTTGTTTTGACAGCTCACTTGGTCATCGTCATACTATACAATATCCACTGGGATCACGCATGTTTATGGTTACGCCGAGATTTGCCCCTGATAACCGCGTCTGATTTCGCGAAACCATCGAACATTTTATTGCAGCCTCGGTTTTTTTTTTTCAGCATGATATTTTACGTGCCGAAACCACGATAGCATTATGAGGCACACCGTGGTGGGAGACCGGATTAATTTTGGCCACCTGGGTTTTTTGAACGTGCACCTAAATCTAAGTACGCCGGTGTTACTGCATCTCGCTCCCATTGAAATGCAAGCTGCCGTATGCGGGAATCGATCCCACGAACTCGATCCTAGCAGCGCAATACCTCAGCCTGCTAAGTAATCACCATGTGTTGCATGCAAGGCCAATATAAACGCTCTGTGCAAATACGCAGCTTAAATCTGTTTACATTGAGCGGCGACGGTAAATGTACCGCCGTCAGCCGAATAAAACACTTGTAGTGCTCACGGGACGGTATTTAAACTGTGGTGTATTAAGCTTACATACTCCGCTGCTGTCACATTACAAACGGTTGACTCGGAAAGCCAGCTCACAATCTCGAAATACACAGCGGTTGTCTATTTGCTGTAGCTTCGGTTCACGAAAGTACTTGCCTTTCAAGTGAACCCGGGCCATCGCGTTTCTCCCCGTTAATATTTAGTAATACTGTGCACGACAAAAAGTTCTTCAAAGTAACAAGACCGTAAAAGCATCGCTTAGTGCGCCAAACTGCAATAATCCACTCCTGACGCCTTTGCTTTCCTTCAATGTTTGCATTGGAAACGCCCACTATGCGCCCGTGAGACAACACCCGCATCTGCGGAGCTGCACTTTTTGTTTATGCTAGTGCCGATAATGATGTTTGTGCGCTTTGTAGTCTATGGGCCTTTACAACAAGCGTCAGTTGTGCAATTCCCAAAGTGTCAAGGAAGTCTGGCGAGGTGTCGTGGCACGTACAGCCTCTCCCCCTCCCTGTCAGACTGTCTCTCGTCACTCTCGGTGAGGCGCCACCCTTTCCACTTCCTACCGATCGAACCTCACTCTGACCACACCGCAAAGCCTCGCAACCCAGAGAAGAGCCTGCGGGGTCACGTGGCTCTGCGTGACCACCAGAGACCTTCCACGTACATGGCTAGCCTCAAAACAGCTCATTGCCAGGTATCCTGTTGCCAGGTGTAAGGTTGCATACCAACTCTATCCCGCACCTCCTGGCATTGTGCAGAGGCAATATACCTCCACACCGTTCACTTTTTCGTAGCATATTTACATGCGAGGCCATGGGTTGCTAACAGCATCAAAACAACGTCCTCGCGGACGACTGCCCTTCTGTAGAAACTCCCCATCTCGGGAGAGGTTACAGAAACCTAGCCCTCAAGAACATACCTGGACGTCGCTGTTGAAAATATACAGGGTGTCCCGGCTATCTCAAGCCTGAGTTTAAAACTCTGCGGAAGCACTCTATTTTTTACCCACCTCCGTTGCTTCAAAACTGTATGAATTAAACATGGCTAATTAGCCAATTAAGAAGAACTTGAGAAATGCTGAGACGTACTCTAGGCAGTCTTCAGCAACACGCATTCGGTTGCGTCCTCGTAGAGTGCATCGGTATATCTTAAAACTCTGGCTAGAGATAGCTAGGGCACCTTCTATACGTTTTGTCAAGCGCTGAAATCCAGAAGCAAGTAGAGTCGATGTGCGAAATGTTGAAAAATACCACGTTAATCGGATGACTTCCATTAGGCTTTGCACAGCTGCACCGAGTTTTGCGCGGTTTACGGCCAACAGATCTGCTGTTAAAAAAAAAAAAAAGCTCAGATATTGCACCAGAGATCAGAAACAGGACCCCGTCGTACTGATCGGATATGCGACAAATTCCGTTGTAGTTTCGCTTCGTGCCCCTTTAACGGTCAAGTGTAGGTGAGCTCCGTAAATGGCTCGTTAACTGTCATTTAGGCCCGTGTGAGCACCCATAAGAGCTTTGCTACTATGCACTTTGGCTAACCGTCCTGTCCGTCCTCTTCGACTAGCAAATTGAAATGCTAGAATGTCTGAATATGAGAGAGAGTCCGAAGTACAGCGACGGAAAAAAGAGCTAGTCATCAAAAGCGACTCCAGATTCAGTGAAGGAGAGGCCTACTGCAACATTTTGGTAAAATTTCAGCATCGCACTAAAAAGCTTGTGGCTTCCCAGGACAATTGAACACTGCCCATTAGAAACACGTGTTGCCTCATTGCAAAATATTGTTACGGGGAAGATTTATTCTGTGAGAGCCGATCTAGGTAACGCTGCTCAGGGCGAACAGGGTCGCAAGCGAACAAGGCAGCTCGAGGGTCTAACCCACAACAACAACGTCGTCGTCTTCCTCCACTTGATATCCTTTCAGCGCCTGTACCGGAGTGACATTTCCATACGCGTGACATTACCCCGGGCGGCAAAGCACCGTTCCCGGTGCCTGTGAAACTTGTATATATCATATAATCATGTACCCATATTATCCATGTCATGTTTAATAATGCTTATTCACATGTTATTTCTAACCAATGTATAATGAACATATGTAAACCCACCCCATATGTAATGCCCCCCCCCCCCCCTGTGGGGCTTTTAAGGTAATAAAATGAAATGAAATGAAATGGGCGTGTCACCATTGTAGGGCTTTAGACGAGAAACGTAGACTACGTCTCTTCTGGATGTAGCAGCCGATAAGTCAGTTGTCGAGGAAATGTCATAGGTGACAGGTGTCACCTGACGCAGCACTCGGTAGGGCCCAACGTATCGCGATAAGAGTTTCTCGCAGAGGCCAACACGTCGAGATGGGAGCCACAGTAGCACAAGAGAGCCTGGAGGAAAATCGGCATCCCTATGTCGACGATCATAGAGAGACTTTTGTGCTCTCTGCGACGACGATAACCGAGCGCGGGCTACTGTGCGTGCCGTGAGGGCACGGGTGATGGCATCTTTTGAGCGTACGAAGTGGAGGATGTTTGGTCAGGCGGAAGCAGGGTGTCGAAAGGCAGTAAGGGGTGACGACCGAAGAGTAGATAAAAGGGTGAGTAGCCGGCTGTTTCATGACGCGACGAGTTGTAGGCGAAGGTGACAAACGGCAGAGCAATGTCCCAATCAGTGTGGTCGCCAGATACGTACATAGAAAGCATGTCTGTCAGTGTGCGCTTGAGGCACTCCGTAAGGCCGTTAGTCTGAGGGTGGTAAGACGTGGTGAAGTTGTGACGGGTAGCACAAGACCGAAGTAGATCGTCGACCACGCGAGATAGAAAGCAGCGACCACGATCTGTGAGTAGGTGACAAGGAGCGTTATGCTGGATAATGATGTCGTAGAGCAGGAAGTCGGCAACGTCAGTCGCGCAGCTGGTCGGTAGCGCTCGAGTGATTGCATATCGAGTGGCATCATCGGTGGCTACTGCAACCAATTTATTTCCATTTGTCGAAGTTCGAAAGGGACCTAGCAAGCCCAACCCCACTCTATAAAACGGCTCGGTTGGGACTTCAACAGGCTGAAGGCGACCGGCAGGGGGAGTCGTAGGTTTCTTTCGGCGCTGACACAGGTCGCAAGATGCAATGTAGCGGCGAACGGAGCGATAAAGACCCTTCCAGTATAACCGTCGTCGAACACGGTCGTATGTTCTGGAGACGCCTAAATGTCCAGACGCTGGGGCGTCGTGAAATTGTTGCAGGACATCCTTGCGCAGGTGACGTGGTACGACGAGCAATAGTTCCGCGCCATCGGGTTGTATTCCAGGCTAAGCAGGGGAGAATTTATCCTCCAGCGCACTCGTCCCTGAACAAAGGACAGGCGGTGGCGTGGCGCCTCCGCCACGTAAGAAAGTCAGTGATGGCTTCTAAGATGCAGGTATCGGATTCCAAGTCGGTGGAGTTCGGTGGATCAACGGGCTTTCGGGATAAGCAGTCGGCATCGCTGTGTAGCTTGCCCGATTTGTGTACAACCGAGAACGTGTACTCTTGTAATCCTCGTGATGCCCAACGGCCGAGTCACAAGTACAAGCCCGCTTAATACGGCAGGCCGAAGACGCCGCCAGGGCCCACGGGATCATGGCCGTCGTCTAGGTTGGGTCCCCCCCCTCCTCTGAACGGGGGAGGGGGATCTTTCTACCAACTGAATAAAGTTTGTTCATCATCATCATCATCATCTGCGACAGAAGGCGGCTAGCGTAGGCTATTACGCGGTTTGTGCCATTCTCTACCTGAGTGAGTATAGCCCCAATGCCATAGCCACTTGCGTCGGTGCGAAGCTCCGTTCGAGCAGCTGGGTCAAAATGAGCCAGCACAGTTGGTGATGTCAGGGCGGAAATTAGCGACTTGAAGGAATGTGCTTGGTCCTCACCCCAGGAAAAAGCCACGTTCTTTTTGAGGAGATCCGTGAGGGGCTGAGCAATGTCCGCGAAGTTGATGACAAAGCGGCGGAAGTATGAGCAGAGCCCAAGAAAAATGCGAACTTCTTGCGTGGAACGCGGAACCGGGAATTCGCGGACAGCGTGGACTTTGTCAGGGTCGGGTTGGACACCAGTGGCGTCAACAAGGTGGCCGAGTAGTTTAATCTGGCGGCGTCCAAATGTGCACTTGGTAGAATTGAGTTGGAGCCCAGCACAGCGAAAGACGTCAAGAATGGCCGAGAGACGAGGAAGGTGGCTTTCAAAGGTGGGCGAGAAAACGATGACATCGTCCAGATAGCAAAGGCAGGTCGACCATTTGAAACCGCGGAGGAGAGAGTCCATCATGCGTTCAAAAGTAGCAGGGGCATTGCACAACCCAAAAGGCATGACCGTAAATGGGTAAAGGCCGTCGGGTGTGATGAATGCTGTCTTCTCGCGGTCGCGGTCGTCGACAGAAATTTGCCAGTTGCCGGATCGAAGGTCAAGCGAGGAAAAAAACATTGAAGGACACTTTGTACATTCCAAAGTGTGTTCGGCGAAAGCGTGTGGCCATTCCACTGATTATGCCATGGCTTTTTTCTTTTACACTCTCAGTGGGATAAGACACAAACCGAATGGGTGCGTGTTTTCTTCTTTAATTTTTTTACCGCGAATCGCAGCGAGACGCGAGACTCATCTTCCTCCGGGCGCATGCGTTAGTATTTTCTCGCGCTTTGCGCATCGTGCAAACGCCATCCGCGTTCCATCTCTTAAATTGACGGACCCTTTGTAAATTGGAAAGTGTATTCCGTGAACGCCTGGGTCCATTGAGACGGCGTCCGTCGAAATGATTGCAAACTCTGGGCACAGCGACGCTACGCAAGCAAAGCGTGAGCGCTATATAGTCCGACGCGACCGGCGTTCCGTCTGCGCATCCCGGCGGCCACCTGGCTCCGTGCCTTAGCTCGGATGGACGGACGGACGGACTGACGGACGGACAGACTGACGGACGGACAGACAGATGGATGGACGGACGGACGGATGAACAGACAGACAGACGGATGGACAGACGGACGGACGGACGCCGGACGGAGGTCGGACGGACACCGGACGGACGTGAGCATGAGACATTAAAGGCTTTCGTCTTAAAGATTACACCATCTCTCGCTAAAGGGAACGATGTGTAGATGCGAAGCAGCGGGCGCTAACGCTTACACTGGCGGCGGCGTTGACGCTGGCGCTCATCGGAGCGTTGCACAGGAGAGAAACCTGGGGGGGCGCAAAGCACGCAGTGATGGACCGGTGTTTCCTACTGGAACATCACAATCGCTGCCAATGGGCAATGAGAGACAGAAGACTCGGACTGGACACAGAGACCCGCAGTCCACTTTTAGTTATCGCGCACGCTGCGAATTTTTTATCGTTCCACAACGCACAGGAGAAATCTCCCACCGGCACCACCTTGCAGGTCAAGAACCATTGCCATATATACGGGGTGGCCAGTGAACGGTTGTGCAGCGCGAGCAGTCGGTTTGTTCAACCAAGAAACTCGCTAGCAGACGCTGCCTGCGTAGGCGTCGCGAGGCGAGAGAGGGGGGAGCGTATGAGAGAGGATGACGCGCATGCGCAGTGGGGGGTGTGGACGCCGCGGGGAAAGATGCCTAGAGGAGAGAGGGGTACGTAGGAGAGGAGAAAGGGGGGAGCGTAGGAGGGGAGAGAGGGAGGGGACGCGCATGCGCAGTGAGGGTGTGGCCTCCGCGGAAAGGGATGCCTAGAGGAGAGAAAGGTGGAGAGGAGGTTTTTTATTTTTATTTTTTTTAATGGGTTGGCGCTCGCAGTGGGGATGTGGACGGACGTACACCGGACGGATGGATAGACGGACACCGGACGGACAGACGGACGGACGGACGGACGGACGGACACCGGACGGACGGACGGACAGACGGACGGACGGACGGACGGACACCGGACGGACGGACAGACGGACGGATACCGGACGGACGGACGGACACCGGACGGACGGACGGACGGACACCGGACGGACGGACAGACAGACGGACGGACGGACAAACGGACGGACGGACGGACACTGGCCGGACGGACACCGGACGGACGTGAGCATGAGACATTAAAGGCTTTCGCCTTAATACTTGGCACCGTGGAGGCAGTCGAGTGCATCATCTATTCGAGGTAGAGGGTAGACGTCCTTCTTGGTGATCCGATTGAGGTGGCGATAGTCGACGCAAAAGCGCCAGCTATTGTCCTTCTTTTTAACTAACACCACAGGGGATGCCCAAGGACAAGAGGAAGGCTCGATGACGTCTTTTCTGAGCATTTTCTCGACCTCCTTCTGTATAACTTGGCGCTCAGCATGAGACACATGGTAAGGGCGTTTGTGAAGCGGACTGGCGTCGCCGGTGTCAATACGGTGGGCTACGACGCTTGTGCGGCCCAAGGGACGGTTGTCGATGTCAAAAATGTCCAGGTAAAAAGACAGAACACCGCGCAGCGCTTCGACTTGGGAAATATCATTTTGTCCAGGAATGCCTTATTTTGCGGAGTGATGACAGGTTTGGCCACGGTCTTGGTCTCAGGGTTGAAAGAAGAAATTGTACATTCCTCCAGGGTGGAAAGTTCCGCTAAGGTGATGCCTTGAGGAAGAACTTGGGTCGACGTGGAGAAGTTGAGAACAGGAAGTAGCGTCGTGTTGTTAGCAACAACCACTATGGTATTTGGAAGTGCGATGTTGTGGGTAAGGGTCAAATCAATGAAGGGAGCTACCAGATAGTCTCCATCAGGAACTGACGGAAATGGCGACATAGGGACGTACATAGCAGCCTGGGGCGGTAGCCGTAGATACTCCACGGATCGTAGCCGAGTGGGACTTGTAGAACCGACATCGGAGCACAAAGGCAACTCGAGCCGTAAAATGCCGGAGGAACAATCAATGAGGGCAGAGTGGGTGATTAGGAAATCAATACCAAGAATGACATCGTGTGGGCAAGCGTCGAGGACTGCAAAGAGAACGGAAGCGTGGTGGCCAGCAACAGTAACGCGGGCAGTGCACGTACCGAGAACGTATGTTCGGCTTCCATTGGCCACTCGCACTGTAAGGAACATAGCAGGTGTGAGGACTTTCTTTAGGCGGGATCGAAGCGTAGAGCTCATAACGGATACTTGGGCACCAGTGTCAATGAGAGCAGTAACGGCCAGGCCATCAAGGAGCACCCGAAGTAAATTGCGTCTTGTATTAGTAGTCGGTTGAGGGTTTGCGGTCCGAGTCGTCAATGCAGCGCCACCTCCAGGAGCTGCACTCGTCAGTTTCCCGGGGGAACTCCAGAATAAGCCGGTGACGGAGAGCGGCGGCGCAGAGGGGAGCGTGACTGGCGACCCTGAGGTGACGGCGAGCGGCTAGACCAATTTCTCTGGGTGACGACGTCGGCGTAGGACGGTTCGGAGCGTAGAGATGAACGGCGAGGTGGAGGGTCCTGAAGGCGGTCATCCGGGAAAGTGGGTTGCGGTACTGTCCGTGATCCTGACGGCGGTCATTTGGAAAGCTTGGCCGGGAATACCATCTGTTCCGACAATGGCGGGAAATGTGCCCAACACGAGAGCAAGAAAAGCAGATAGGTCGATCGTCTTGCGTGCGCCACTCAGATGGATTTCGGTAGCGTGGTGGGAACCTAGGAGCCGAGGTAGCAGCAGCAACAAGCGGAGCGGCCGGGTGGTCAGCGTTGTAGGCTGGAGTGCACATGGGCTGAGGCGTGTGGCTGCTAGTTTTAGGAACTAGGACGCCCATGTTGGCAAACTCCTGACGTACGACGGCTTGAATCAGCGAGATAGTTGCCCAGTTGTCTTGCGCAGGGGGCTGATAGGTAGCGGGTGCCATGGCTTCCAGTTCCTGGCGAACAATCCTTGCAATGTTCGCGGAAGGCGCGGGTGGACGTGGCGTCGCAGGACCTTCGCAGGAAGAAGTCGCAGCGGTGTTCGGAAGTCTCGTGAAACGGTGGGTAATTCTGCTTTTAGCCTGTTCGAAGCGTCGACATTCAGAGATGATGGAGTCGACAGTGGTGCAGTTCTTACACATTAGAATGTTAAAAGCATCGTCAGCGATGCCTTTCAGCACATTGCTGACCTTGTCGACCTTTGTCATGTCTTTGTCAGACTTACGGCACAGTGCCAGTACGTCTTGGATGTATGCGACGTACGACTCCGTCGATGATTAAACTCGCGACGCGAGTTCCTGCCTGGCTTCCATTTGACGCGCAACTGACCGACCGAACAAGTCGCGGAGCTTCTGCTTGCAAACGTCCCAGCTGGTTATTTCGTCCTCATGCGTGTCGTACCATGCGCGTGCTGTACCCCTGAGGTAGAAAATAACATTTGCCAGCATAAGCGTCTCGTCCCACCTGTAGTGTTTGCTCACGCGCTCGTATAAGACGAGCCATTCTTCGACGACGGTGCTGTCCGCGCCGCAAATAGTGCCAGGGTCGAGAAGATGAGAAGGGATCACAGGTGACGGAGCTGGCGTGGAGTGCGCGGGCTGCGCGCCGTTGTCAGGCATCGCGGCTGGACAAAGGTGGCGTCCGCTGCGGAGATTCCGAGCCGGGTTGTTGGAAGACCCGCAACTTCCACCAAAGATGTTACGGGCAAGATTTATTCTGTGAGAGCCGATCTAGGTAACGCTGCTCAGGGCGCACAGGATCGCAAGCGAACAAGGCAGCTCGAGGGTCTAACCCTCAACAACAATGTCGTCGTCTTCCTCCACTTGATATCTTTTCAGCGCCTGTACCGGAGTGACATTTCCATACGCGTGACAATATTAAACGCTCTAGGAAGCTACGCGGTTTGTAGTGGAACACTAAGTTTAACACAATGATCCAATAAGTATCTCGCTGTGTAGAACCGGTAGTCGTTTCTGACAACTAGTTTTCGTGAGGTACGATTTTCTTCTCCTATTTCCCGTTCAGTTATGGCCGGCCACCACTGTCGCTGACGAGAGATAGTGCTGCGGGCTCAGGCCCCCAAATCATGGCAATAGTTGTAGCGTGTGAACAAGTAATGCAACCGTTTTATCAGATGGGAAGTTATTGTTCTAAGGTTGTTTTCCCCCTATTTCGAATTCTGCAAACATGTTTAAGCGTCATTTTTAGTGGAAGTGTATGCTAAAGAGTATACCCTAACTGTTAACTATGAGACTAAACTTTCAGCGTGTAAAAGACTCGGAGGAAGAAAGTGAAAACAAGACATCTCCACTTCCTCTGTACGTGCCCATTGTGCGATGCAACTTTCGCCATGTATTAACACCAACACGCCCGATTTTACTTCCTTTCAAATTAAATAAGCGCCACATAACTTCTTGCGATGAACAAAATGTCTGGTCAGTTACGAAGAACCGTCGCTTTCTCGCTGTAGCCACAAACGTGCAGCTGTGGCAACTGCACGCAGGTGTTTCCGTCCCCGGGTCACTGCACTGCTGCGTCTGTGATGCAGCAAACATATATTATGCATGAAGGCTGTTGGACGGTGAATGTTCTCACAAATGCCACTTTTAGAACGCAGCACAAGAAAGAAAGCAATAGTGCAGTTTCAAATTATATGGCTTTAGGAAGTTGATCATCCGATGTTCCTGTCAGGGCACCACTCTCACTCGCTTGAAATGGTACAGAATAACGCAGCACGCTTCGTTCTATCTAACTACCATGGCACTAGCAGTGTCACGTCAATGAAACACACCCTTTCGCTGCAGTCACTAGAATCACGTCGCAAAGCATATCGTCTCATACTTTTTCACAACATATTCAATCAACCACTTTTGAAAACTCAGTTCATTACAACTCCATCCTATCGCTCAGCTCGTTTAGATCATCGACATAAGGTACACGTCATTAGCTGCCGCACTAACACATTCCATCTGTCCTTCGCCCCACGCACATCGAAAGACTGGAACCAACTTCCCTCGGACATAGTTTCCATTTCAAATCATGACTTGTTTTCTTCTACCACACAGAATTATTTCCGGGATGACGCGTGAAGTGCATATTATATATATATATATATATATATATATATATATATATATATATATATATATATATATATATATATATATATATATATATATATATATATTGTACTTTTTGCCCTATAGACCTTTTTAACGTGGGCGCCGCCATATTGCTTAGCGGGCGCCGCCATCCCTCGTCTGGCAACTCTTCTGGCATGTGCGAAGCTCCACGGTTGCATGGTAGGTACACGTGCGGCCGCAGTTTTAGTCGTTTTTTTTAGTTCTGACGCAGTGAATTTCGATTGAAGTGGTGCAGGTACTTTAGATAATTAGTCTGTGAGGCGTTTTGAGTAGGTTTAAGCCGTTGAGAGTCAATTGTATGATTATACGGTGCCGCGAACGAGTTCCACTTGGTGGATGCATTATATTTACAGCACTGACTTTCTGCTCGAAGAACGCGCAATATTTTCAGCTCTTTCCTTTCCAGGAAGAGCAGCAACACTTCGAGGGCACAGTTAATTTTTTTTTTCTCGCGCTGTAGGTATCGGCTTTTCTAACGCGAGTTGTTTACGCCACGCCGTCGCATCGGCTACCGCTCTTACATGAAGCCGTGTGTTGACGTTTAGTGGTTAGTTCCATTTCATGGCACGGATGGCTTTGTTTGCTGCCTTGAAACTTATCTCGATTGTTTTTCAACTCAATCCAGATAGCGCTTGATCACGATCGAAATTGCGCCGTGTGTCTCTGCACAACAGACTATTTGGCGACCTACTCTTCGTTTCTTCGTAGGCACCAACTCTTGCTTTACTATTCGTCGCCGCGGTACTTTGACCTGCGACAGGTAGAAATGTTACATGGGGCTGTTTATCGGATAAAAATATTGTCATTGTTGGAATAGCCGTAGGCTACGTACCTTCCGTTCATAGCCGAGCTCGAGCATCAGCGTCGATCGGGGCCATTGCGCTTCATTCGCCAGAAAGGAAGTGTTCTGAACATACCTGAGAACACGCGGAAGGCACAAAGTTTTTCCTATTTAAGCTTGCAAGCCATAAACGCCGCTGCTCCTCGTCAACAGGAAAACAATTTAACTTGAAGAGTCCACAGCCGCAAAGACTCCGTGTCTGGTGATGCACTTCGCATTTTTCTCCCGACGGCAGTTTCCTTTTTCTGTCGTTGTTACTGCACCAAAAACAGCACAGTGGTTCCCTGTTGAGTTATTACTTGCCGGCATGGCAATGAAAAAGAAAAGAATCCGCAAGTTGACCTGCAACACGCAAAAATTCCTCGACAATGACACACATCCCAGCGTCAACACACGCACTCCAAGCCAGCGAGCACGAGCCAGAAAGGAGGAAAGCGCTGTTGCCAGACCTGTCCTCCTCGCCCGTTAAAAAGGTCTATACTAACACTTGCATTCAGTGTATTGCCTAAGATCGAATATTCATATGTATTCATATGTATTGTACCCCACTCCCCTCTGTAAAGCTATTGCGATTGAGGGTAAAATAAATGAAAAAAAAATGATCTTGTGGTGTCAAGTAGCCTAGCAACGAAGAACTACCGCTGTTTGCCTTTACGGCGAAAGCTGTTATCAGATAACAACAGCAGTGGCAGTGGGGTAGGCCGCCGCGGCTGCCCGTAACCACTATCGCGTGAAATGAGAAAAAATGAAGCGAGAAAAAAAATTCCAGGAACTTCGGCCTCTGTTACTGAGTATAATCATTAACAAAGCATGAGCACCTCTGACAGTGGGAAGGTTCCATGTCCTTAACCTTGCTTTTCAAGATCAAACGGTGGCGTCAACCTGGGAGACAGTAACCACCAGTGGCGCGTGTAATTGTTAGCTTCCACCCGCCACCTACATAGCCATCGGTAAGAAGCCTCGCTGTGCTCTCGGCCATGACCTTTCGTGGCAGTGATGGTGTTTGGGCGCTTACATATATTATAGCTAAAGATAGCTGTTATGAGATCACAACAAGAACCAATTTTGGCACCGTAGTTGCCCGCTACCGGTGCCGCTACCACCAGTGTACGTAACTACTCTCGCTGAAAATAAGAAAATAATGAAGTGGGAAAAATTTCAAGGAACAGACGGGATTTGAACCCGGGCCCTCGGTGGGGCAGTTGTGTATTCTACCACAAAGAATATTCAACTGCCCCACCGAACTGAACTGGGTTTGTTCTTTCGAATAAACAATGGAAATTTAGCGCCCGACTTTTCTGCATCCTTCTACTTGATTTCTCGAATCTGTCTTTTTTCCAAGTTTGCGCTATTATGTACCCCGTTGTGGTTATTTTACTCTACACAGATGAGTATTTTATCGCGGTCCACCGGCTGAGGGGGGGGGGGGGGGCGTTTGTGATTCTTGAAGATAAAAGTGCATTTTGTTGTTTCAAATAACTCAGGTGTGAGTTTGCGCCCGTGGCGTCTATTTCTTCTTGTGCGTGTGTATGTTACGCAAAAAAACAGTCATGATTCTACCACAAAGCCACGCTGGTGCTTAAAACTCCTTCGCAAAAACGCCCTCTACAAGTGCCATCTCGGGCAAACAACCATATTAAAATAACGATCAGGCGTCACACAATGCGAACTGGGCAACGGGTGGGTCGTTGATTGCATCCAACAGGTTACAAGAGGGTCAGCCATAATTCTTTGTCGTCATCAGCCAAAGTACAAATTTCACATAATGCCTTACCGGTGTGTAGCCAGTGCCACGCTTCTCCGCAGAATTAAGAATAATGACATAGTATATGTATTTCTACTTCATGAAAGTTACAATGATATATGGCGTGATGGGTACGTTGCATGTGTACTTGTACTATTTGTCCCAAGAGAGTCTACAACGGGCTGTAGAAAGGCCACTCCTCCAGCTCTCGCTGTGACTGTGCTGCGTGTTCTGCGCAGGCCTGGCCATTTTTGATTACTAGCTTTTTGTCAGATATGATTTTATGTTTTATTCCTCAATTGAGTTACGGTAGGCCACCACTTTCAACGACGATAGATAACGCTGCGTGCTCATGTGCGCCCAAAATCATCTGAATGCTGTTTTTCCCCCTATTTAGAATTCTGCAATTATGTTTAAGCATCATTTTTTAGTGCATGTGTATGCTAAAGAACATGCCCTAACTGTTAACTATGAGATGAAATTTTCAGTGTGCAAAAAACTCGGAGGAAGAAAGTGAAAACAGAATCACATCTCCGCCTTTTGAGTGTGTCCTTTGCGCGCTGCAAGCTTCGCCATGTATCACCACCAACACACCCGATCTTACATCCTTTCGAACTAATTAAAAGTAAGCGACACAGAGCTTCTTGCGATGAGGAAAATGTCGCGTCAAGTACGAAGAACTATTGCTTTCTCGCTGTTGCCACAAACGTGCAGCTGTGGCAACTGCACGCAGCTGTTTCCGTCGCCGAGTCACTGCACTGATGAATCTATGATGCAGCAACATGTATTATGAATGTATGCATGCTGTGGGACTACAAGTGTTCTCACAAATGCCACTTTTAGAACGCAACATACAAAAGAAATTAATAGTGCAGTTTCAAAGGACATTTGATTGAGAAGTTGATCATCCGGTGTTGCTGTCAGGGCACCACTCTCGGTGACCTTGCGGTGTCGAGTAGCATAGAGAGCAACCAAGAACTTCCACGGTTTGCTTTTTCCCAGCATTCTTTATTGGAACATTAAAGACTCACAATATCGTGCCACGAGTCATGCACTGTACGCAATACTAACACATTAGAATGTTATACATAAGGCTAGCAGTCATCCCTTTAGTCTGATACCTAGCGCTAGTCAAACGAAATTCTAGCGTAAGAAAACATGGCCTTGGACTCAAATGAAAATACCTTAGTGCTGTGTATAGCTTAGACGCAAATTTCGCGACCATAACACGCACAAAGGTATAAGCCGTCGGCTGGTCCCCGGGGAATATACAGCGCGCAATGGTGGGTGACCACGACCGGCTGGTGAAAGTGACCCTTTCCAGCCGTGTTAATGAGAACTAAAAGACAATGAGTTTGAAGACGCTTGCACCCACTATATGGTGGCTACCCACTACCTGCCTAGGCCATTGATAAGCAGCCACTCTGTGCTCTCGGGCATGACTATGGTGACTGTGGTGGAGGTTGACGGCCTTATTGTACTACAGTGTTCTGGTTCGCATAGTGAGTGCTTCCCTACTTCATGAAAGTGACCGGACGCGGGACGTGGGAGGGAGGGACGGGCAAGCCCCCGCCATAATATGCTTCTCATCTAAAATCAAACTTTTGAAGGGCGTTTCGACGCCCCTGATTGGCTGCGCCCGCCATGTTGCTCGAGCGCGCCTCGCCATTGGTCCCATTGTCGCTCCGGGGAGAACTTCGTTTGCTGCTTGCACGTCGTGAAGCGACGGCTGTCGAAAATCACGCTCCTTAGTGATGCGTTCCAACTCGTTCTGGGTTCAGTGGTCATCAATCATATAGAATATTCGTTAGGTTTTAGTGGGGCAGCTACGAGAGGAAACTTACTCAAAAGATTACGATAGTGCGTCGCTCCTGTCGCGAACATTGCCGACCTGCGTCTCGAACCGACTGTATATAGGGCGTTGACTCGGGGGACCCGCGGGTAGAGGTTCTGCTTATTAGCACTTCAGATCTCGGGACGAAGATCATCACCAGACGACTTTTTATACTAGCGATCGAACATGACTTAATTTGTAAGATCGGGCATTGCGGCCACGCGCGACACTTACTGTCCAGCTTAATGTTCAAAGTCGTGGCTAGGCCTAACTCCTCTCACGGCGTCGATGTACGAGACGAATTCAAAATTTGCAGGCGACAGCATCATGCTAGTGGACATGTTAAAGCGAAGAAGCCGCAATGTGCTTCGTCGCAAGCAGTGAATCGCCTCACCTGCGGCCTTTTACGCATCCGCAGCAGACCCCGGACGAGGTGCAAAGGTGAAGTCTGCTAGCAGTTCCGCAAGTTGGCGCCCAAATACGCAAAACCAAGCACGCTGCACGCCGATTTTTCGTCGGTATATTCGTTTTCCTTTGTTATATGGTGTTGTATATATTTTCCGAAAGTTCGATCAGAAAATTCTCATGGGAATTCAATCGAACAGAAAACACTATTCCAAAAATACTTGAAAGTTCGAATATTCCCGCACCCCTATTTGTAATTCAGCGCCCGTCGTGTCGACTATGTGACTCCGTCGGTCTGTTTTTTTAGCGCAGCACTGACAAAGTTTGACGATGAACCAGGTCGCCCAAATAAAAAATTTGCGAGGTTTTCTTTGCAAAGGTTCGAATTGTTTTCACCGTCCTGAATTTAACCTTGAATAAAATGGCACTTTGAGCATAGAGAAATATACTTAAGTAAAGAGTGGCCACACGAGCCTCTCCTCGGCCCGAGCAAGCAAGGGTCTGAACAACCGCCAGATGGCGTACCTAAGATCGCTTCCACTCGTTAGCCAGCATATCTAATAGCCACCTCAGAAGGACCACCGAAACGCAAGTTTGGCATTAAATTTTTTCAAAGGAAAAATTTTTACTAATGTGCACACTCCTCCATGTCGGCTCTACATTGGGTCCTGTATACAGAGGACGTTTAATGAGCTACCACAAAAATCAGTAAAGTCTCTATAGAAAGTGTTGTGTTTCTAAATTTATTTTGCACCGTGAATACAACACATTCATATGGTTTAGATGTATACACGTGTTCACGTATATAAAGCGTGGGTGTGTAGTCTAGTGGTTAAGACACTCGCATTCGAAGCATGAGGGCACGGCTTCAAATTCCGAGCGTCGGAATGGAATTTTTTTGTTGTTTTATTTATTTATGCCGAAGACATTACCGGTCTGACCAGCCGCTCGTGGCGCTTAAAGCGGTGCAGTAGTTCGGCCGCAGAGGGGCCCTACGGGAGTGTCCGCTCTTTACGAAAGTATGTTTCTTTGTGCTTTGAGCTTGTTGGTCCATATTCATCATGCGTAAAGTACAGCGTGCATGGGGACAACGGACGAGAGGGGAGAAGCAAAAGGACTAGTGCTACCTTGAATCCTGTAGCGGTCGTATTAGTTGGTTAGTTTCTATTATGATTTCGGGTTTTTGTTTTTAAGACAGTTTTATGGTCTGCACCTTCTAATTTTTCAGTAAGGGGGTTCTTTTGTCTTGAGAACATCTTGGCATTGTATTATGTGGTCGCTACAAAACTACCCCTGCGCGTCAATTAACTGCAAAGCAATCAATCAATAGACTATCACTGCATTAGTGAAATCATGCTCAGTATGCATATGACCATGCGCGCTTCTTTAAACTGCGCTGTATTCGGTTTACGCCAACAAAGAGTGCCAGTAATGCTCGGCGCACGCCGTGCCTGAGTGTTCGAGAAGCTTCGCGATTGTAATAAATCGCTTTGTTAAGATTGCGCGTAGGAAGCGCAGAGTCAAGCCAATTCCAGAGCTTGCGCGACCACCAGTGATAAGGCTGGAAAGTTCGACACGTGATGTATAAAAGACAGCGCGTCCCAACGATGATCAGTTTTATCGACGGCCGACGCTCCGTTCGCCGCTATCAGTCCACGCAGTGTGTATTGCTGTTAATTGATTTTCCGTTTCCCGGCCACAAGTTCGGCCAAATAAAGAATTGCATCTCGGACACGCCGCCTGCTGCCTTCGTCCGCGTTCACGACGACGCGACAGTATTCAACACATCCGCCCGCTAAATATGTGTATACAAGTA
>JALIZH010015303.1:0-15691 GCA_030522465.1 Rhipicephalus appendiculatus | reverse complement strand
ACAGAATGGGAATCGAACCCGGTCTTCTGCGTGGCAGCCCAGCACTCTACCACTGGGGAGCTACGATTTTTTTTCTCTTTAATGCATGGAATCAACACCGGTAATTATTGTGCCCTGCGCACAACATAATTCGTCACATTGGAATTACCTTAACATACACAACACCCACATTCTTCCAAACAGTAGCAAGTATTTCGAAAGTCAGGCAAACACACACAAGCGTCTAGAAGGGAAAGCCACTCCGGAACGGGTTTAAAAGTCTCAACAACACTGCGCACTTGAGCAGCTCCTTTCTCTGAAGACAGACCTCGTCGACCGTGGTGGCTCGGCACGTCTGTCAATCATGCGACTTTTCCATAGCGAATAAAGTCCTAATAACATAAACATATCATATGAGTATTATTGGTGGGGGGCTCTTTTTGAAAGGGAGGAACCTAATACCATGAGCAGTGATAAGAAGATCTTTTCTGATTGTTCTTTTTAGAACGTCCCAAAAATAAAAATGCATCGCGACAATGAATGAAACAATGCTCTATCGTCTCAGGTTGGTTGCAGAGTCTACAATTTACTGTCCAGGGCACATATATGGCTTTTTCATTCAGCCACGTCTTCACTGGTAGAGTGGAGGTGTGTAGTTTAAAGAAAAAACGTCTTAGCTGCAGGCCATATCCACATTTTACGATGCTTGAAACTGTGGTGCAAACTGACCCTATGCAGGTTTTATGTCGGGTAAGGAATCACGTTAACGTGTGTTGTAAAGCGTTTTAGAACAGTAAAGTAAGAACCAGGCGTCACACAATGCGAATTGCGTAACGAGTGGGGCGTTCAATGCTCCAAGCCATTACAAAAGCCTCAGGCAAAATTCTTCATCGTCGTCAGCCACAGCATCAACAAAGTGCACATAATGCGTTACAAGAGTGTAGCGGGTACCGCGCCTTTTCTGAAGAATGACGAATAATGGCATAGTAGACGCTTCCCCACTACACAAAAATTATGATGATTTATGGCGTAGTGGGTACCATGCAAGTGCGCTTGTAGTAGTTGCCCCAAGAGTGCTTTAAAAAGGCTATAAAAAAGGCCGGTCCCCCAGATTTCGCTGTAGCTGTGCTGCGCGTTCGCGCAGGCCTGGCGGTTTTCTTTCTTTTTTCCTTTTAGTGAGCACAATGAAAAATCGTGGAAAAACCTAGGCTTAACAAAATACGTACATTTGCTTTGCAATCATCTTCCCAAGTGCTTCGCAGTTAGTTAGGCATAGCTCTCTGTAACGCAGTTTGTGCTGTCGCCATAGTGGAAGTTGAGCTTCACCACGATGCGGCATTTGCGGCCCGCTCAAGACAACCACAGAGTGTCTTACGGCGGCGCTTTAACGGCAAGCGAGAACTGTCAAACTCGTCGACCAGTCAGCGAAAATAACGAAACGCTTGAAAAAATTCTATTCACACTTCTCCCAGCATCAAACAAGCAGCGTATCATGCCATTCCTTTTTTTTTTTTTATGTGCGAGACGTTTTCTTCTCATGTATTTTTTTTTTCTCTACAATTTCCTTAACATAGTGCGTGGCGTCAAGGCTGGTGGATATAAGCCCCATAGGTGCACTGGCTGCTTTGATTGATCTCGTTGGACTGGTGCTTGGCAGCCTCGGTGTCCTCGGTTCCGGTAAGCTTCGCGTTTGGCAAAGGTCAACGCGTTTAACCCTTTCAGTCCCGAATTAACTATTTTCAATGTAAGCAACTAGTTTTTCCATTTTGAGATGCTGTCACGGAATGCCACTTTTTCGACCCCTCGTCATGCTTTAACGCGCGCCGCACCCAACCCGCTGACCGGCGCACCGTCTTGGACGTCAGGGACTTGTTTTTCGTAGAGCCGCCTACGCAGTCACCGCAAACAGGTTGTCTCACTTGATTAATGGAGAACCCTCCCCTAGTTAAAAAGGGGGCGTCGTAAATATTTTGAGGACGGACTTTTGCGACAATGAAACGCACATGATTGGACCCCCTGTGGATGGTCCCCCTTTTCCCCAGGAAGAGAGTGAGGGGACAAGAAGGAGATTTAAGCGCAGGATATCGCCCTGCTAATCAGTCTAGCTGCTTGACAAGCATGGAGTAGAAGTAGATCAACGAGTATCTCTCCTAGAAGTTTTTAGTGTGCGCTTTGTATCGGCTGGCCACCTAAACTTAGCCGTTCGCCTAGTTGAGACACGTCTGCAACGTAGGCATCGGGACTTCAATCTCGGGTTAGCTCAACCTGCCTGAGATCTCCTTCAAGCGCTAACTCCCGGAAACATCGGCGTTGCAACTCGGACCCACCGACATTGAGTCGTGCCAGATATCTTCGGGACTTCTCGCATCCGATCGTCGTGGACGCAACGCTGCCGGTCATCACACGTATGCACCTGTTTATATCATCGAACTTTCCTGCCTTTATTGTTTATTTCATTTCATTGTTAGTTTAGCGTTAATTGACCTTGTGTAGTTTTTGTAAACCCATTGTTTAAGTATTTGTTTATTGTTAGTTTTTTTTCTGAAGTGTTGTATTTAGAGTGCTCGTGCCGCAATAGCTAAATTAAAGCTGTTGTTTTGTCCAAACACTTCTCCGATCTCTTCACTGTTTCTACTTGCGTACGGAACGACCGAACCCGCTGTCATTCCCGTCGCCGACTTCGCGCTGGCGACGCTGAGTGATAGCAAAACCGTAACAGATGCGCATGATCGTGGTAGTCCAAAAAAACTGAAAAAATCTTTGCTCACACTTTTCAGTGAAGAGTAATTAATGGGACAATTAATTTAATAAATATTTATTATTTAATAATATTTCCACAATTTTCGCTTTGTTTATTACTTAAAATGTTATTCAGATAGGATAGCATAATGTCCAATAGCCGAAATTCAAATTTCTGGCGCAGAACTAAAATAAATGCCCTATCTCTGCACGGTGAAAAGAAGACGCTGCCTCAGCGAAATGCGCGAACAGCACGACCGCTTCTGTAATTTCTTCGTTCAGACGTGACCTCGCTGTATTGTGTGTACCATGTTGACACCACATGTAGGGCAGATGCTAAATACGGGCTCTTGAGGAAGAACAACGCTTTATCTTTACCAGATGCTTGCTGACTGACCTACATAATTTATGATTCCAATTGGAATCACTGGGACTGAAAGGGTCAACTTATTACTCCGGAATAAACGTCAAAGCAAATAGAGAAATAAAAAAAAGTGGCCCCCCATTTCAATCCATGAAAGGAGACTGAGTGAACAGTAGCTTGTAGATTTTGCACTTCTGAAATATTGAACGTTTTCTGTCTGGTATTTTTCTTTTCAATTTTGTTTTTCTCATTTAATTGCGGTGAAACTGTGACTTTTTGTTTACTTTTTGGCTACTCTTGCTGTTTATATCTGTCACTTTGTACATCGTACCCCGTAACAAAATATGGGTGAAAAAGTGCTATAAGGACATTGTCTTCAAAAGATGGGTCAGCCACAAGAGAGTTGCTCCTGTTGAATAAAACTAACCCATTGGCTGGCATGGGACTCCCGTTGTGTAAAATCGATCAATTGTTTGCATATTCCAAATTCAACCTCAAGAGCTTTTCTGTCTTGTCAACTTTATACTGTCTGCGGTCCTCACTGTTTTACCCGCGAACCAGTGCTTCGACCATGGCCGACATATTGCACTTTTTACAGAGATTATTCTCTCGCCGATGAGTTCTTGAGGTTCACCAGCCTGAGAAACCATCTGTAATTATGACGTGCAAACTGTCGTTTGTACGTCCGTGCGTCTACACTGTAAACCGTTTAGCACCCTTAAAGGGATTTCAAGCCAGTAAAACACTATTTTGCTAACAACAATTTGCAAAATGGGGGTGTACGGTTGTTTTGCTTCCCCAAATACCACTTTGGTTTGCGTAAGGGTTACTGATTTACCTAAAACACCCTTTAGGGAGCTAAGGGCCTTATGGGCTACCGAAATACCTGTGGCTTGTATGACAGAGTGACAATTCATAATTGGTTATTGCTAATATAAAAAGGTGTGGAATATTAGGCGGCTTTAGATTAACAGATCTGTCTGTTTTAGGGCAAGCTACGAGCACAGCATAATTTTATGCCCGTACTGGAAATGCTTATTCTTTAATTATGGAAAACAAATATCCCCTGGCGCTGAACGACGCCTGAGATACCATAACTATAAATACCAGATGGCAGGTTCTTGTGAAGCACGAGCGTTTTGTGCGTTTGGCGTTTTCCAGTGCTGTGTTATGTGTAGGGTTGGGTGCGTATGTGCGCCTTCAGTGCTGATATGATTGGATGTTTCCTGTGTGAGAGTGTTTTTAGGGATAAGGATATTTAGAACGTTGGAAATTCCCCATGGTATTCATGTTTTGCTTCGTGAAAATGCCGTTTTCCTAGAGTTTAAGGGTGTTAGTTATAAACACGGTAAAACCACTTGAGGGTGTAAACTGGTTTACTGAGTACAGGGTGTCCCTGCTGTCACGCAGCAAGATTTAAAAAAAAACAAAAAAGAACGGCGTTATGCGAGGCAAACCTGGTATACATTGTTCACACTGGAGCAGCCACTACTAATCATTTCGTTAATGAGGTCTAATTAATCAGTCATAACTATGTAACTCGATAACTACTCACATAATTATCAAAATGTCATTGAGGCATATTGGGGCATGTTCAAATGAGATCTAACAGCACTGTATTCAAAAACGTACTAATTGCGTGCTCATTTTTTCCCGGTTGATAAAGAAGGCCCCGAAATCTAAAAACTGGCATGTGACTGGACTGCAGCGCGCATCAGGAAGCAGCGCCCTCAAACAGGCCCACTGGGAGGTAGCCAATATTAAGGCAAAAATGCGAAACGAAAAAAAATTGGGGCAGCTATAAACTAGTGGATTGAAGTGTGTGGAATCAGCGGAGCTGGTGGACTTGCGCTTTTGTTTTCCCTCCTCCTCACCATCACTTCTCTTTCCCACCCCCTTGCTATATTACATGGCTATGCTATGCTTTCCCTGTATCTCCATTTCTTTGGCTACTTTTCTGTCTCTTCTTCGGTTTTTTAATATCTCACTTACTCTTTCTTTCTTTCTTTCTGTCTTTCTTTCTTTCTCCCTGTTTCTTTCGTTTTCTCACACAGAGCAACGCTATCATATGGTTCCCATAAATGCTTGTTCTGCTACCGTGCATGGATATCCCAGTGGTTGCGACGTTCGCCTTTGGACAGTGAGTACCACGTTAGAATCCCGCCTCGCCAAGAAGTTTTATTTATTTTGTTTATTTTTCTTTCCCTGCTCCTCTTCACTTATACTCTCCTCTTTTTCTTTCTCCTCTCCACTTCGCCGAGCAGAGTTTTCGCTTAACGCTCGACTCCTTCCGAATCCTTCACGGCTCCTTGCCTCAGCACTCCTCGTTTTATTACGCTTCACTATCTCCCATTCCAGGCTCCAACCTACTCCTCCTCCGCTCTCCATCCACTCTCTTCGCTCCACTCTCTCTCTCTACTGTCTTTGCCTTCCCTCGCATCTTCTGCACTCAGTAGTGGGGTTTTCGCGATACTGTGGCTCATACCAAAACCCTTCTTGACTATCTAGAACTTCTAGAGCAGGGGTCTCAAACTCAACTGAGGCTGCGGGCCGCATTCACGCAATTTAGTCCCGCAAGGGCCGGGGCAGTGCAGAAGGTAAAAGCGCGGGAAGGGGGGGGGGATTTGTACAATTTGCTTGAAAACGCTGCCACTTGAAAGAAAATTTTCCCATATCTCATATACAGGTGATTTCTGAAGGAGGTTCGGTGCCAGGATTCCAAAAACACGTCGATACCGATATCGAAACTGACTCAAATCTGAACGCTGATTGTGAAATATAATTTTTGTTTCACGGTTATGTTTCAAAACAAAGTGAACACATGGGATGCCTCACGCAACAGTGCGTTAAACCAGTCAGGTCTTTGTACCTCAGGAACATACTTAATAGAAACAATAAAATAAAATACGAGGGGCAAAGACAATCATGTGAGGGCCGCAGGCCGCAACCGAGAGCCTGGCGGGCCGCGTGTTTGAGACCCCTGTTCTAGAGGGTGTCGCGCATACCTGCCCGAGTTTGCGCGAACGCCCCGCTTGAATATAGTAATGTAATAATGAATATAGTAATGTAATATAGCCTTCCTTTCGCCTTCTCTTCTCGTTGGTTTGCGTCGTCGAATTTTCCGGTAACATGCACCAACTAGCCCAACAACAAGTTTTACTAAAGTATCTGCCGTTCCCCGGCCGAAGAAACGCGTTGCTTTGGTCTGACAGAGTCGGCCGTAATCAGAACTGTGGTGCGGTCGCGTTATAAATAAGAACATGAGATATGCATAATGATAGTGGCGTACAATCGAGTGGGAGAAATCCCTAAAAAATTGCTACTCATGCTGTCGGCACTCGTCCTGTGTCCTTGCCAAAGTGCGGAACGCAGTCTCTGGCAGCGGACAACGAGCTAAGTGGTTGCTTATAGTCAGCTTATTTGAGGGCGCTGCTTTCTTCTGTGGATGGGAGCCTAGCCGTTTCTCTTAGGCTCTTACAGACCGGTGCATATCCGCGTCTGGCCTTTCTACACGAAATCTACCCCGACGTCAATCGCGACGAGGCCCGCCCGTCCTGCAGGCAGACCTCCACTCTAGCACAGAGTGTGGGTCGTGATACCCCGAGTGAAGCAAGGAGGAGTGGGACTCGCTTCTACGTAGCCCCGCTCTAGAAAAGCAGATCCTGGCTGTCCGGCATGCCCGCGACCGGGCCAGTGGGCTATACCTGCCGGTCCCGATCTGGTTGTAGGGACTGAAATGAGGTCCTCTATAACAATGCGTGTGGCGGTGAGCGAAAGACCAGGGAACCGTTCAGGCCGATGGCAGGAGCAGAAGAAGACTATTCTTAATTATCTTTTCTAACCTCGCAGCGCGCCGCACGAGGAACGAGGCACATGGGCATGCACATGCGCCCGAGCGCGCCATAATTAATAGGCGGCCGATGAAAATGACGATGGCCGCTAGACTGGTAATAGCCAGGTGTGCGACGAGTTCGCGTCCTCGCCACACCCCCCAATAAAGTCATTTCACTCACTCACTCACTCACTCACTCACTCACTCACTCACTCACTCACTCACTCACTCACTCACTCACTCACTCACTCACTCACCACTCACTCACTCACTCATTCACTCACCAGGTATTTTTCATATTGCGCGGACTTCCTTATCAACGGGGGAAAAATAAGCCCGCAATTAGTAACTTGCTCGAAATAGCGCAGTTAGATGTCCTATGAACATGCTTACATATGCATCATTGACATTTCGATAATACGATGAGTAGTTCCCGAGTTAAAAGTAGAATTATGTCTGAGTAATTAAGCCTCATTAACGAAAGGAGTAATTAGTGCAGCGTAACGCCGTTCCTCTTTTTTTTAAATCTTGCTGCGTGATAGTTGGGACACCTTGTATATGCGATTTTCGCCGCCATAAAGTAAATGTTTCCTTTTTGCGGATGTCCAGCACTCGAATCGGTCACGAACATACTGACGCCCCTCTGTGCCGTGGTCGACGTGCCTGGATGCATCTCGATGCTCTCCGGAAGCGACACTTGCTACAGGCCGATCCCAGTGTCCCTTCCAGGATATCTGGACATTGGAGGGGTAGGTGTGGTGTTTCTGCGACAGCTAATGCTCAGTAGTAATATTGACCACTTATAGGCTTCACCGACGAAAACGTCTCTGAATGTGACTCAAACTACCGCTGTGCGGCAGGCGACATTTAACAGCGGAGCTATTAAAGCTTCTGGTTGCATCGGGTAGCGCGAACAGTAATGAACCAGCACGCGTTCGCCACCGCAACACGTGCGACGATTTGTCCGGCCGTTGAATGCAATAACTATAATGGGCCAGTATGTTAAGTGACTCAAAACCACGTAACATCGCGTAACAACTAGTCAAGGCAATGAAATCACGCAACAGCTAGTCACGTGACATGTTCCCGCCATAAACCTCGTAACTGTATACTCACGTGACTACAATCACGTAACATCACGTAACAAGTCACGTGACAAAATCACATAACATCCCGTAACAGCTAGGCAAGTGATATGCTCCCGCCATAAAAGATGTAACAACTAGCCACGTGATTCAAAATCACGTAACATTACTTAACAGCCAGTCACGTGACATCATCCCGCCAAAACCGCGCAACAGCTATTCACGGGACTAGAATCACGTAACATCACGTAACAGCTAGCCACGTGACCAAAACCACGTAACAACTGGTCACGTGACGTGTTCTCGCCAAGAAACACGTAACAGGTAGTCACGTGACATGCTACCGCCAAACCGTGTGGATACGTACGCAGTGCGTGGAACCGACTGAAACGGGAGAAGGATAGCCAAGCCTAAACATACTTAGTATGCAAAAACATAGCATAAAACTTGGCAGAACATTATCTTCGCTGTTGGTTCCAACCCTTGCGCCACTACTGAAAGCTGCACTTCTTTATTTTCTTTTTTGTAATGACAACTTCCATTCGTACCAGCTGTCTATAGCCTTGTACTAACTGTAACACGGCAGTCGCATAATATATATATATATATATATATATATATATATATATATATATATATATATATATATATATATATATATATATATATATACGTGACGCGTACGAAGCGATTGATAATGCCTGCCGCGGGTCCGGCCTTCATCGGAAGGCCGGACCCATTGTGGAAACGTTATTAAATCGCTTCGTACGCGTGTCTACTTGACCGTATATATTTACCCAGACCCATAATCACCTTTTTTCGATATATATATATATATATATATATATATATATATATATATATATATATATATAGTGAAGAGTCTGGCTTCGGTTGCCGTAGAACAAAATAGGAAAAACATATATACGCTTCTAAAAAACTGTTTATTGATGACGTTTCGATCGGAGACCGATCTTCATCAAGACAAAATTTACCAGGCGCCGATGCGCTTTTATATCATCGCCGTGCCGAGAGAAAGAGCTTTTCTCTCGGCACGGCGATGATGTAAAAGCGCATCGGCGCCTGGTAAATTTTGTCTTGATGAAGATCGGTCTCCGATCGAAACGTCAACAAAAAACAGTTTTTTAGAAGCGTATATATATATATATATATATATATATATATATATATATATATATATATATATATATATATATATATATATATATATATATTTCTTTTTCATAACCGATGGTATCATATTGGCCCACTTTCTGGCCGACAGTACTTCCGCTTCGTGAACTTGGGAAGGTGAGATAGTGTTCAGGAATCTTGAAATTAAGCATGGAAACAAGAATAACATGCGAGCGCAAAATGAATTTGCTACGCTCACGACCAGTTTACGCCGTGCTCTCATTTTGTTCAAGGCGCATCTCCAAGATACTCATTCTTGGTTTTGTAATTGACGGGGTTTAACGTCCCAAAACCGCGATATGATTATGAGAAACGCCTTAGTGGAGGGCTCCGGAAATTCTTACCACCTGGGCTCAAAGCGTAAGTTTTGAAAACGCCACAAATCTTATCATACGTATGAAAGTCTTGAATTGGGAAATTTTAATGGCCGTTTGATGATTTCTTGAGTTCACAATGCCTTCATTGGTATTTCCAGTGCCTTGACAATGCTGTGGATTTGTGCGAAGAAGGCCAGGTTGCTACGGTAAGCTATTTCTTCCCTTCGCACAGGAAGTGCATCAAAGGCTTTATTGAATTTTTTTTTTTACAAGGTAGTACCTATTAGGACAGACCATAATACTCCAGTTGCTTAACTATCCTTTGCAGATTTTTTTCTTCGCACGCCTGCTCTTTCTCTCCTCTCTTTGTTCTTTCTTTTCTTTTCCCCTTCCCCAAATTTTGGAAAGAAAAACCAGAAATTTCGATTCCAGTTAACCATCTTGCATTTCCCTCACTTGTACATATCTCCATTTAATCCCAATATTACGGCGCAGACTAAACGTTATAGATAGATAGATAGATAGATAGATAGATAGATAGATAGATAGATAGATAGATAGATAGATAGATAGATAGATAGATAGATAGATAGATAGATAGATAGATAGATAGATAGATAGATAGATAGATAGATAGATAGATAGATAGATAGATAGATAGATAGATAGATAGATAGATAGATAGATAGATAGATAGATAGATAGATAGATAGATAGATAGATAGATAGATAGATAGATAGATAGATAGATAGATAGATAGATAGATAGATAGATAGATAGATAGATAGATAGATAGATAGATAGATAGATGAAACCATGTCACTTGAAAACGATCGAATTTTGTATATTTCTGTACACATTTACTCTGTCATGAGAGGAATTGGTGTCATCTTGTGGGATGGAATGTGTTGCTGTGGAGCTGCTTTGTGGTGTATAATACAGGGTTTGCAGTGCTTAACATTTTTGTTTTTGCTCTTCTTAGGATGAAGCCCTAATGAAACTAGTGAATGCAGTAGTGGTGAGTACATTATGACACATTCTCTAAGAAATATAGGTTGCAGTTAAGAGAAAACCCTCACTGCTTACGCCAGAATCAGTTGCTCTTAAACCTTAAATTGTGTAAGGCGTGACACGATGCCATACAGATGACTCGAAGACGAAGTTTCCATAATTCTTTAAAAAGCGCCAACGTAGACATATTTAGCAAATGAGGCCGAGGAAACACCTATCTACCAGAACACCAACACTTCCATCACCTAAACCAAAACGTCCACAAACTGCGAGAACATTCGATAATTTACTGGCAACTATGGCATTTACGACCCATTTGTGGCCGAGTGTAGTATGGTTCCCCTTTGTGAGTATTGCTTGTTAAACGCAAGTCACCGCCCTGTTAACATGTCTCCTATGGTGGTTAGCTAGTGCATATTAAGGCGAAAGCCTTAAGTGCCTCATTAGACACTGGCTTTGAAAAATGCGGCCTGCGGTACAGAAACTTCGCTGACCTCAATAACAATGAGGGTTCGGTCCGGGATCGAACCCAAGTATTCTCCGTGGAAGTTATGAATTCTACCACCGAGCAACGTCAGTGCTTCAAACCGCTTCGGTAACAAACCCTGTACACTCGTCATGTCGGGCAGGGAGTCGCGTAAATAAATGTAATATTGCGTGACAGAAGCGTAGAATCCCACCAAGTGTCACATCACGTGCATTGCGTAACGAGTGGGTTCACGGTTCAAAGTTTCCAATTCATTACAAATGGCTGAGCTAATATTTATCATCATCTTCATCATCAGCTACGTGATCAACAGAGACGCTGGTCTTGAAAACGCGGCTCGCGGTGCATAAAGTCACGTGACCTTTCAATCTCCGACGACAATGATGATGATGATGATGACTTTCGGCATCAAGTCCATATTAGGCCAATCCACAAGAGACCCTGTGAGATTTCGCCACCAGCCGCCATCGTATGTGATCTCTTGCAGCCGATCCCCTAAGCAGCTTTTTATGCTTACGGAATTACCGATTGGATGTACGAGTGATGTGCACCGCCACACGCGCACTGAAATCCCATTCAATAGACATGGGGACCACAGTAGCCGGAGGTGACTGAGCAATATGTCGCCCTGATGATTTCCGCTAGTCTCTCCGCTAGTCGTTCACTTGTCTTACACTTGTCTCATACGCCATATAAGGCTTACCCCTTGACACGCAGTGTCTGGTTGGAGAGCTGATGGACACAGACGCCGGCCCCCGAGGTCGCGACCGCCTTGTCCTGCACAGTTGTCACTTTGGTGCAGAGTGCAGCCTCTAGTGGGGGCCTGTTGACTCGAGCCACACTGGGCACTCTCACAACCCTCGTCAGCACCACCATCACGTGTAAGTACACCCTAGTGCACAAACACCCTCGACAACGAACAGCGTGCCTGTCATTTGTTTCTCTCTGTCATGTTTGTCCACAGCGCGCTACGTTGTCCGTGCAGTGGCAGATCCAGAGGGATTCGGGGTAGGGGCGATCTCCCCCCCCCCCGAACGCCTGTGTCAGCACCCCCCCCCCCCCCGCCTCTCTTCAGTGCTTGCCGTGCACCTCCTATCACCAATTAGGACAAATGAGTGGGACCACTGTGAGAACACATTAACAGTATTTATGCTATGTTGGGGTTTTCGTACTAGTAAAAACAAAAAAGTCATGACCCCGCCCCCCCTCTCCGGTGTTACTTCAAGTGACCGCCCCCCCCTAAAGTGCGTTGCTGGATCCGCCCCTGTGTCCGTGCTAATGGAATGCCAATAGACTCGAATATCAATGTAGGTCAATAGAGTCATTTAGCAGTGTCGGTTTACCGCACGTCATGAGTGCTGTCGTGGTCGGCACGTAGCTTTCTTCAGCCTGCAATACCTCTCTTAGCCATTTTGATCATCTCATGAGGTTACCGCGCGCTATGAGAAACTAACGCGGATTACAGTTTAAAGAAAGCAAAGTGCCGACCACGACGTTACGGTATTTTCGTGCTTACCCTACCGTAAAGCGGCAAAGCTAAAACGCTCAGATAACAGCTTTGAGACTTGCGTTACACGCAACTTACGCGAAACGCGAGCCAATCTTTCGCGTTTGACTGATGGAAGTTGGTAATTCGAGCGCTAAACAGCGTGCTTAGAAAGCGTACTTCGAATCGAAAGGTGGGTCAGTTTGGCTATCTCGAACGCAAGCTCTTCCACGACTCCTTGGAAGGAAACAAGGATACATTTCATAAGAACGTGTTTCTTAAAACGGTAAATGAATATTCAGTGAGTCTCCATACTCTTCATTTGTTGAACGGCACACGCATGTGCCTTTTTTTTTTAACAACGAAGCCGTTTAGCAAAACGGTGTCTTGAAGGGTCCAGTTGGTACATGGTACTGCGTGGAAACAGCACAGGAACGGGACGATTAGAGGTAACACACCTCGTGTGTCTGTTAGCGCTACTCGTCAGCGCCCGTGTTGTGTGTTACCTCTACTGGTGCCGTTCCTGCGCTGTTTCCGCGCTGTTTACCAAATCGTTCCTATGGACCTTTTCACAGACGGCTCCCTGGGCGTCGCCATAGTCCTCTCTGGGCTGCGCTAAACCGGCGTGACCCCCCAAAAATGCACTGCCGAGGCTGTGACGTCAACTATTGTATTCCCATGAGCAGCCCAACATGGCGGCGTTGTTTTCTCTCCTGTAAAAACGTGTATAGATCACCCATACCAAAAAACTATCATCATCATAAACGAGCATGCGCCGCAGAAATTGGGTGAATCCCACGACACAAAACTTCCACTAAATAGGAAGAAGGCAACAGGTAGCTCAACTAATTGCTGAGAAGCGACGGCGGCGAGCCGGAGACCCTGCGCACGTACAAGGAGAGAATGCTAGGGAACGGGGAAGTAAACAGCGGCTGCAAGAAGACCCCGCAGCGATGGCCCTACGCGAACGACGACGTACCCGTGTCGTGTATGTCAATATCAACTCTAGGAAGTGTCAATGCGTCTCCTACACTCGCAAACACGATCCATACCTGTTTGATTACACATTAGACACCGTCCAGCTAACGCGAGTAACTGATTATAAATTCCATGGTGTTCCTTTTTCATCAAATCTTACTTGTACTAAGCACGTTGAGTATGTTACAGCGAGATCCTGTAGAATGTTAAATTTTGTTACACGAAACTTCCGCTTAGCTCCTCCCAAAATCAGAGAATTACTTTATTTTTCGAACGTAAGACGGTCTGCTCTCGGCCGCGCAAAGCTAACGACAAAGCGAAGCTGATCGATGGCCTGCTTATCGTAGTTGTAGCTAGGCAGAACTTGGATGTAGCTATAGGTTGAACTCGGTAGAAATTGTTTATATCGGGGTTAAGCTTGCTGTGGCTAGGCTGAGCTTGGCTCTGTTGAGGTTCAGCTTGGTAGTAGCTAGGTTGAACTGCATGCGTGCAGCATTCGACTCACGTTCACGGCGGGCGTATTCGGAGTCTTCGCGTCGTCGCCACCTCTTGTTCTCGGCTGTTCTTGCTGTGTAAATACTCGGGATCGGCTTGACGTAGGCGCTGCCTCTCCCCCATAGCAGGCAGCCTTGCTTCGCGAAGTGCAGCGTCTTCTTCGGGAGTACGAACTATCCGCGGTCCCATGCAGTGGCGTAGCCAGGGGGGTTCAAACTTCTCCCGAAATTTTCCAATTTTGCTTGCGTATATATACACGCACACATACAAACGCACGCACGAACACACACAAATTTAGTATGGTTGAACCCCCCGCCCCCCCGGAAAATTTTCTGGCTACGCCCCTGGTCCCATGGTCGGACCCATGGGCCGTTCCATGGTTGCTACTGAGAACCAGGGGCGGTCGCACACTTTGGGCTGAGTTTTGCCTTCATCCTTTTAGGTGTACATGTGGTGAGTACTGCGTTTGTTGGGCTAACTGTTTCCTTCTTCATTTTTAGTGGACCAGTGATGAATAGTGGGCCAGTGGTGAATAGTGGGATAAACTAAATATCTGTGGCAGGTACCTGCTAGGCCGCACAGGAGAGGCTGCACAAATTACGGCTGCCTTAAACAGACTCGCTGTTAAAATCATTTTTCTCTTTAGAATCCTTTTCTAGTGTTCTAGTGCTACTTAGGTCTACGCTGCAGCTCTAGAACCTTCTCCAAAATCGCGATCCTTTCGCATTGTCGCTTTCTTTCGGTCTCATATCGTCTCGGAAGATGACGACGAAAGAACTTATACAATACGCTCGACATTCTCAAAAGGCCATTTTAATATGCACTTTCTTTGCAGGTTCATGAAGAAACCGTACAGAGGGGACCTCACTGTGCGGCTGCAGGAGCCCCAATGTCTGTCATGCATCCTGTACTATCAATATTAATGATCGGGGCTGATGAACGTTCCAGCTGCAACAAACCTTTGCATTGGCCTACATAGCTCATGTTACCGCTGCACTGCACATTTTATTGGGAAGGAGTAGCCTTATACTTAGTCATACTGTTAACGAATATATATGTCTTCAAGAAGAGTGAACTGCAGTGTGTACAGTATAAATACCGAAATAAATGCGCTGCATGCCAACACCCTCTTCGTTCACATTATTGTACTTACAGTGTCGCAATGTGATCAGTGCGATACCTCTGGTTATTACAGGGTCAACCACCAAATACATTTTTTCATATTTCTCAAGCACTGCATAACACTAACATAGAGCTGTGTCTAGGCGCCAAGCGGCTGCCATGTTCGCTTCCAGGACCCCCCTATAGCCTCCGAAATTGGCGAGCATATGACGGGACACAGCGTACGATCTTTCAGGCAATGCTTTTCTGGTATGTACAGTGCACACGAAATGAAATGAGAAATTGAAGCATTCTAAATGACATTGGCAATTACTCATGTTATCACGTCACATCATTAGGAATCTTAAGAACATTGGATAATTTTTTTTCCGAATTTCTCACAATTTTTTCACGATTATCGCGCCGTTCCGAAACGATAAGCGCCCATATATCTCTTATTTTCGCATAACATAACATCATCTGTATTCGCAATAGAAAATAACGCAACAAATTTGGCGTTGAATAACCTTCGCGAAAGGATTCGGCATCACGGACCGCTACGTCGCCTACATTCGCGGTTTCCGCACCGAACCTAAGCAAAGTACCTGATCCGGTTCGTTCG
>JALIZH010015302.1:0-46337 GCA_030522465.1 Rhipicephalus appendiculatus | reverse complement strand
ATTCTGCTATTGTGTGGCGCTAGGGTGAATTCCTTCGTTTTGCTTTCGTCCTGACCGGAATATCTGATAAAATATGCAATAATGTTTGGTCGGCAAAAGAGCCAGATTGGCAGGCACTAAAGTACATTAAAGCACATTAAAGAATTCGATACATTTCCTGAGGTCGTCATTGGCCCACATGGTATACATTAAGCTTTCATATGTAATTACGGGCTGGCTCGGAAAGCTTCCCGGCCACTTACGTGTGCTGGTGTCCCCAGCTGTAGAGAAAAAAAAAAGAGGAAGAATTAATATCTCACCGCTACTGATTTTACGGCGCACGTTCTATCACGTAGGCGCTGTAATGTCTAAAACATTTTTAAAGGTTCGAAAAAGCGCTGCTAGGGACCGTCCATAGTTCAATTTAATTTGTAAAAAAACACGAGGACACATGAAAAAGATCAAAATAAAAAAAAGTGCAGAACAACGTACACTAGTGAACACTGTCGAAACGCAAATCTTCCTGATTTAGAATTTAGGACAGTAGTAAACGAATTGAAATTTCTCTAAAAAATCACCGCCCAAGCACTCCGTACAAATGGTTAACCAGCGAAGCTGAAATGTGCGGCCTCGGTGTTTAGCAGTGGGTTCAACCCGACGCTGCACTGAAGCCTTCCACAATTATCGTTGCCAGGTTGTGGTCGAACCACAGACGGTCACAGATGTCGCAGACGAAGCCAAAGTGCCGCTGGAGAAACTCTTGCCCAAAGCAGGCGTTCGCCCCGGCGAACGCGCTCCCGCAATCATCACGTCGACGCTGTTCTGCCCGCAACGCCGCTCCGTTGCTGCAAGCGTTTGACCCTGCAAGCGTCGTACCCAATGGCGCGCGAGCTTGGGTACGACGCTCAGAGCGACGTAGCTGATAGCACAGCCAATGAAGACCGCTCGTGACACAGATGCCGAGCGGTTTTTCGTTTCTCCTAGCCATATACAGCTTTCGCGGTAAAACCGTCCGCGTTTTTTAACGTGCTCCTAAATTTAAGCACTCCGGTGCTTTCAGTTGCTCTTCGCCCTCATCGAAATGCGGCCACCGTGGCCGCGCGTCGCACCTCCATCCACTGATTATGTAATCACGTAGCCAAGTGCTCAGAAAGTTAGCACAGAGAGGCTTGAAGGAGATGGCAGCGAAAGAAGATGTTGAAACATTACGGTATTTTAAGGCTAGGTAAAAAACAAAACGTGTGCTAATTTTTACCAGTCACTGAATTAAGTACACTGGGGTAGAACTGACAATATGTGACGAGCTTTACTTGAGAATCTCGGAGAAAAGCTTCTGGAGGAATAAACGCCAAAAACGCTTACCCGAGCTCATCCCGGACATCCCTGACATCCCAGACATTTGGCTGCCAGCTGCAAAAATAAAAGAAACGGTCATAAAAAACGATGACTTTGCCATGGTCACGTGAAATTCGGTCGATAAATTCTGCGTCACAGTGGTATGATTGCAAATCGTACCACTGTGAGAATAAATGCAGCTTATTATACAGGCACAGTATGAGTACACTCAATTTTTTCGAAAAGCGTTTTTCGTTCACTTTTTGCGTAATATCGTTACATAGAGGCTAATTAAGAATTCAAAATACATTGAAAATTGTAACACCGGATGAAGGTATGCAGTCAAAGTAAATGCGTCTCATAATAAATGTGCAGTGTAGTGCATACATTCGCTGTATAATAAGAGTAACAATTTTTGTTAAAATGCCACAACCTCACTATCGTCGTAAAAGAACTTTTTGTTGGGCTAGTTGGTAGATCATTTCTAAAAACTTAAGTAGAGCGCAAACGCACGACACATTCACACACACACACCCACACACCCGTGTGCGTGTTTGGTACCTGGGTGTGTGGGTGTGTGTGTGTGTGAATGTGTCGTGTGTTTGCGCTCTAATTAGTTTTTAGAAAAGACACTACCGCTGTTTTCCTCTCTCTTATTTGATACTCAGTAACATTTCTAGACGTGCACTTTGTAACTTCTTGAGCTTCTGTTTTAGCCTCAACGTTTAAGCTGCGTAATTCGAAACTAGCTCACTAACGTGAGTCAATGGCTGAACGAATTAAATCACACAACGACTCAAGGCGTGTCGTTCAGTCACGCTTCCGTATTTTAGGAGCTTGTGAGGAACACGTGACAGATTTATTCGTTTTCACCAGAATTCGTTAGAGGCGTAATTGTTGACTGTGGGCACGTTGTAGATGACCCCTCCCTTAAGCCAGCGTGTCCTCTGGCTTGATGGAAACTAGACGTTACCCTAACACCATGAAGAATTCGTTTTAACAGCGAAGGTGTTTAGCAAAATCTTCCCTGAGAATCATTCGAAAAAAAAAAAGAACACAAAAGAACTATCAGCATCTTAACGGGTATGTGCCACTGAATCTGGTTAAATTCCACGTCTTACTACTGTTCCATTGAAAATGAAGAAGGCAACAGTTAGCCCAACATATGGATGTGAAGCGACGGCGGCGAGCCGAAGGCCCCGAGTACGTACAATGAGCGAAGTCTAGGGAACGGGAAAGGCAACGGCGGCTGCGAGAAGGCCCCGAAGCGATAAAAGGCGTACGCCAAAGACGACGTGCCCGTAGATCAATGACAGGCATAGGCGTGCACACGAGGGGACAGGGGGGGGGGGGGGCGGCCGCCCCCCTAGTCACCTAAGAGGGGAGGGCGCAAAGTCTGCCCCATACATTGACTTAATAGGAAGGGGGGGCATGGCGAGCAACATTCGCCCCCCCCCCCTTTCCGGAAGGGGGAACCCTGCGCACGCCTATGATGACAGGTGCGAACGCTCGGTTTCAGCGCGAGTGTCTGTCTTTGGAGTTTGGACAACCGTGTCGTGCCTGCTAACCGTACCGTGTCTGTGGTTTAACTCAATTCCTCTCTGTGCTGTGAATCAACGAAGAAACAACCTAACATCACCTAGCTAAAGCCTACCAATGCCCTAGAAGTAACCTATAAACAACTTGCATCACCTAGCTAAGGCCTAGAAACAACCTAGAAGCAACCAGATCAGTCTTCAGAATCGTCCCAGTTTCGCTTGTTTCAAGCCTTGCAAAGCGTAGCGCAAGCTTCGCCAATTTTTTTGTGATCACTTTCCGACAATCCATGAGGTAATCGAATGGCACTGCAGCGACTTACTTCAGCGCCACTATCTTCCAGCAGATCAGTTAGCAAGGAAGCGACAGAAGCACATATTGTGGTGGACGTTAAGGAGAAAGTTGAGCGGGCGACGTAATGCATCCGGTACCTAATGTGCTAATCCGGTACGTAATACATCGCTTCCATCAAAGTGACAGAGTAAGGTGATAGGAAAAGTAAGGGTTAGTGTAAGGCGGGCAAAATGAGGTGGTCTGATGACAACGTGAAGTTCGAAGCCATACGACGTGTAAGGTCTCGAAAAAAATAAAATGGGCATTTGGAGACAGTTGGGAGAGGCAGTCGTCCGGCAGTAGATATATATTGGAGTGTGCGAGCCAATTCGTAAATTACGAATAACGACTCGAATAACGTTTTATTCGATTCGGTGCTCAAATCGAATAATGCATATTCGAACTACCGAATATTTTGCGAACACTTTTTGAAAAATTAGCACCTAAGGGTAAACCTCAAACGAACAAAAGTTGGAAAAGCCGAGGATTTTATTTCTTCTTTTAATTACTGAACTACGACGATACACGCACTGAAGCTCTTGCGGAAATAATGAAACATTACTAATGAGCGGATTAAGGAATTTTTGCTTTAAACTCAAATTGCCAAAGCGAACGGTCTTCACTATCATTACCATGACATTAATGGCGGTGTTCTTTCATGAAACATTCTTGAACTTTTGGTTAAAAGCTGGTGACAAAGTACGCCCTTGAATACTGAAGTAACTGCTGTGTTCATCCTAAAATTAACAAATGCTTCGAAGGCTGTAGTCGCTGCTGTATGTGGGTTTCACTCAGTTTGCATAACTGTAGTTTATTTTGTAGAATTAAACGTAACGATAATGTTAATCTGTTTAAGATTTTCAATATCTCTTTCAAATAACGCGGTGTAGAATTCTAAGCCTGTCTTGAAAGCGGTTTCCGCACTATTCAAAAACTATTCGAACAGTATTCGAATCGTATGATCACTATTACATTCTTATTCGATTAGGGTCGTAAGTCTTACTATCGCACCCCCTGCTGATACAGGCAGATACCGACAATAAACTCGCAATCGAATGGGCGATTGCAAAGAAACTGAGAATGAAATAGCGCTGCGTTTTATTTGAATTTACTGATGCCACACACACACACACACACACACACACACACACACACACACACACACACACACACACACACACACACACACACACACACACACACACACACACAAACACACACACACACACACACACACACACACACACACACACACACACGCTCACACACATGTACGCACACACACATGCACGCGTGCGCGCGCACACACACACACACACACACACACACACACACACACACGCTCACACACATGTACGCACACACACACGCACACACACACATGCACGCATATACACACACACACAAACGCACGCGCGCGTCAATACGATTACACTGCAGTCAGAAACTACAGCGCTTGTCATCTACACCATCCTTGGCTTCTTTGTTCACTTCATTACCCTGACACACAGACTAACTTGTTAATTGTAGAAGGTATGAGGAAAAGGTGCCCAGATCCGGCTTCAGCGATCCTCACACCCTTTTAATGCGGTCAACCACAACGAGATCCTCTCTGCTACCAGTTATTAAGGAAGGAAATGTTACATGAGAAAAATATTCCAGTAGAAGTTTTCGGGGATCAGTTACCATTGCCAATACCAATTCCGTAACCGGCGACACAACACCTTCTCAGCGTTGTGGAAACGCACCAATCTTGCCAACGCGTGGATTGAATGGAGGATGTTCTTAAGGAGACTGTTAGTGTTACGTAAACGCACCAAGTGTCTGGATGCACTTGATTGCACGCGGCAACCGACGCCGAAATTTCTGTGAAACGAGCTTTTTGTAGGTGCCGCGTAAGTAAAGTCAAGTCTCTGCAAAGAGATGGCCCCGTTCATTCATAAAGCAAGAAAAACCGAGCTATTGCTCTACAAACTTGGTTTAACTACTGCAATATTTTTGTCATTTATGTCCGAGTTTATCACGTGCACATATACACCGTGTTACTGTCAGCCGCCTGTGCGAATTTAGCCGATGTTACAGCAGAAGTTGAGTGTCCACTGAGAAGGAATTGGTCATGCTATTTTAATGGGATGCCGTCCGCAGTTAAAATGAATGGAAAATGTGCGAAATTGACAAGGCCTCAAGATCACTCTCCTCTCGTTAGAATGGTAATGCGAAGCTTGTGTGCTTACCAAAGCTCATTTCACCTGTAAAAATAAAACAAACAGAATAAAACCATTGTGTGCCAACTCTAATTCCGAACACAGCTCCCGTAGGAGGCGTGATGCAAGTCCCTACTCACTCATGATTGTTGCTGTCGAGGGACTTGCTTTCGAAGACTTGCTGAGGATCTCAGTGCCCCGTCACGTGGTCGTTGCTATCTGCAGGGTACCCTTCAGAGAAGGCTGGCTGTGCGTGAAATAAAAATAGAAAAAAAGTACGCCTTGGAATTTCGCGGATTCGCGAAATGAAGCGCGATGATGGGATACACAGTGTATTTGTTGGATTCTCCTTTGTTATGAATTTTAAAATACATTCATGAATGCAATAGGCGGCCGCTGATTCTACGAAATGTGTCACCTGGTATGAAACACCTACTGATGCGGGAAGATGGCTCCACTCGTTAGCTATTGCTTGGATGGAGGATTTCAAGAATGCATTTGTACCACGTCATGGAATGCTAAGCTTAAATAGATTACTAGTGCCATATAGCATATAAATGAACGCCCTAGTAATTGACGTCTATAAGAATGGGGTGTACATAATAAGAAACTTTGCATATTATTCCGAGGCAGTGGATCGCGCGCACATCCCTGACTAAGTCGGCGATACCACACATGACCATGCGCAGATAACTTTTGTGTCTAGTTACTTCTCTGTCACGGTGCGTCCTTTCAGTTAACAGTTGTTGCTTATGTTGGCTCCTTCTCTAATCTTGTGCCCCTGTCCGCACGCAATCAACTTCTTTCATGATAAAGCTAGCGTACCTCCCGTGAGCCTGCATTTTAAATGATTGCTGATCTCGCGCGATATTCACCGAGGAGACTACAATTGACGCGGGGTTTCGGCACTCGACTCTTCAAGCAGCGGCGTCTTGTAAGTATAAAGAAGAAGTCGGGTGGAATATCGAAAGCGAGGCCTCGGGTCCCGACGACAGCGGTTTCGCGGTTCCCCGCGACGAGTGCACCAAAGGTCGCTGATCCTTACCTCAACGGAGAAATCACTTAAGAGACCGGTAGCGAGAGAAACTGAAGAAAACAACCTGGCCTGCGGCGTTCAGAGCAAGACTGCCGTCTCGTGATGTGGTCGTTGGCCGTGGCTCGTGCAAGAGCTGTATGATCAGGATGATGATTACTGAATGCATTGGCACGGACCAACCACTGTGGAGAAAGAACGAACTGTGCTAGGTTATGAAGAAATAATGCTTATGTTTTATTGTTACAAGGGGTGTGCGAATATTCGAAAATTTCGAATAACGAATCGAACAGCGTAATCGAACAGCGTTCATTTCGATTTGGTACTCGAATCAAATAGTACGAATTCGAAATAGCGGATAATTTTCGAATATTTTTCGAATAATTTTCGAATAATCAGCATAGACGAAAAGTGCTCGAGGGAACGAGTCGTTAAAACAGCGAAGGGTACCTTTTCTTGTTTTCATAATCAAATTACCCAAATGCACGCAGCCCATATACTTACAGCACGATCGCCGCTATATTGATCACAGGATGATGTTTTGCTTAAAACTCGACTGTGTAATCAATCCACAATCTTTACCATGACATTCAAGGTAATGCAAAGCCATGAAAGTTGCTTATTATTTATGTATCAGTTTTATTACACTGGAGCTGCTAAGCGTTTCGTTATGCCGTGTGGTGTCACCAGAAAACTATCATCATCATGAACCTGCACGCGCCCTCTTGATCCTCCTCTTCATCTACTTCGCTCCGTGAATACGTGCCCCGATTTGTCTGGCGTAGGATGCAATAAATTTCAAGGACAAGGGAACGAGTACACAGGAACTGGGAAACTGCTCGGCACTTTAAGGTAATAAGGTTACGCATTGGACCTGCGTACATGACTGTGCGGAACGTTGGTGTGCTCGGTGGACTCGTAAACGGAGCGGTTGGAAAGCCGCGTTCATCGCACGCAGCAAGAGGAAACGTTTTAGACTCAACGAGGCTCAAGAAAGGGGCGGTGGCACGGTTTTTGAAGGCAGGTCCGGTGCGTTTCGCGCATCGCAAAGCTGTTTCCGCCGAAGCTGACTGCCTCGTTCAGGAGACGCGCATGTCACCGGTGAGCGTATCGGAGTGGGCTGGACCTGTCTTATGAGTGGTGAACAAAAATGAGGACATCAGGCTGCGTGGCTATATTAAGCTCACCGTGAATCTGGCAACTCATCTGGAGCAGTAGCCGTTCCTAAAGCACTTCCAACGCATGGAGGGGCTTTACTGGTTGCCTTAGGTGGATCACGTTCTGACCGCGTCCTACGGGGGACAAGTATTCACTAAACTGGCCTTGCGAAATTCTTATAACCAGCGCGCGCTTGACGCAGAGGCGAAGGAATATGACTGCCATCAACCCGCACCAGGGCTTGTACTCGTACAACGCACTATCTGTTCGGCTCCCGCACTATTCCAGCGACGCATTCAGTCGTTATCAAGATACTTACCAAGAAGGCGCGTATAGCTGGCCGATAGCATAATTGCCTGCAAACAGCATGGCACGTCGACGCTTTTATAAGCGTTGCAGAGACTCCGGAACAGTGGGCTCCAGCTAAGGCCAAATGCTGGTCCCGAGAAAAAGAAGCAAAGTTTCTGGATTCAAGATCGATTCAAGCTACATTAACCCAAAGTGTGACAACCTGGGGCCATAAGAGCTGCACCGGAACCAGAATAGGAGGGCGGTACACTTCGGTACGTTTACTTAGGACAGGTAGTAACCGCGGAGACGAACTATTAGAGTGAAATAACTAGAAGAATAAGGATGGGATGGAGCACATTCCGGCAAGCCATTCTCATATCATGAATGGTAGTCTACCACTATCCCTCAAGAGGAAGGTATATAACCAGCTGCATCTTACCGGTACTCACCTACGGAGCAGAAACCTGGAGACTTACAAAGAGGGTTTAACCTAAATTGAGGACGACGCAGCGAGCGATGGAAAGGAAAATGTTAGGTGTAACCTTAAGGTATGAGGTCAAATGTCGGAAAACGTTTTTTAAAAAGCGATAATAACTAGAGATTATTAGTCTGCAATATAAAACACATCTTTTTAGGCACATGTGAGCATAATAAAGCAAGTCCTCTTTTTTTGTTAATTTTTCATAATTATTAATTTTATTTAAAGTGGGTCTTACGCCAACAATTCTAACTGAACATCTAAAGTGGTATAGCGTAGGTTTTTTTTTTTCTGAAACGGGACGAGATGAAGGGGACACACACAAGCGCTACTTTCAACAAATGATTTATTCGAATCCGGATCACACATATTTATACATTACATCAACAATCACGCATGCGCATATACAGTTCTATTGAGGAAATCAAGTTCTTTTTTTGTCAGAGATAGTGACGGGGTACTAACACAATCGTCACCCAGCATGTGAATAGTTGCCGATTCAACGATTAACCATGTGGTTTCGTCAAGGTGCCTACGAACAATGGAACATTTATCAAAAAGCCGAACGCACCCACACGTGCTACAGTGAGTGGCTAACCAGCCGTCGCCATCTTTCCTTACATTGTTGCAATGTTCATCCGGATCCTAACGTCATCGTCACGCTCATTGCCGCTGCTACCTGCAGGGCCCGCTCTTATTCGTTCGCTCCCTGAGGATGTAAGACTGCTCTTCTGTGGTGTTATCCCTTCGATGGGACATGGAAAAAGAATCACCAAGATTCTGAAGTCGGAGTGCTACAGGCAAGCTCGACTGTATCGACAGCTGCTGGCTTCACTGCTCTCCGACAACTTGAATGAGGAAGTGGCAAAACTTCAACTTCGGGATTATCTCCGCTCTGCTGCAGAGGTCACGGTATACCGGGTGTCCCAGCTATCTTTAGCCAAGGGTTAATAAATACAATATTTGAGGCAGGCGATTGAAAGCAGTTGCATATTGCTGACAGTCAGCTTGCGCACTGCAGGCAATTTTTTCTTTTGTAATTAACGAATTTGTTAATTAGAATTAATTTACTAAATTGATAAATATTGACTTTACGCGAGAAATGAGAGTTCCAAAGCTCGAGGGCGTCTTCAGAAACCCCCATGGCATCATTTGCGATAAAGAAAGTTTTACGCGTACCATTTTTTCCGTGCTGCAAAGAAAGCCCGCGAAATACAAAAAATACCACGTGACTAGCGCATTCACGCGCCGCGACCGTGCTGCTCTCAGCCGTGGTTTGAGCGAACAAAATCAGCTGCGACCACGACCCGCCGCGTTGCAGCGGTAGGCCGATAAGTTGATGGTGGTTTCTTGGCCCGTTGCCAGCTAGTTGGCGCGCGTGACTGTGCAAGTTGTGCCGAGCGCGGGCGAAGAAAACCACCGTAAACTTATCGGCCTACTGCTGCAACGCAGCGGGCGGTTCGTGGTCGCAGCTGATTTTGTTCGCTCAAACCACGGCTGAGAGCAGCACGGTCGCGGCGCGCGAATGCGCTAGTCACGTGGTATTTTTGTATTTCGCGGGCTTTCTTTGCAGCACGGAAAAAATGGTACGCGTAAAACTTTCTTTATCGCAAATGATGCAAGGGGGGGTTTCTGAAGACGCCCTCGAGCTTTGCAACTGCCGTTTCTTGCGTAAAGTCAATATTTATCAAGATAGTAAATTAATTCTAATTAACAAATTCGTTAATTACAAAAGAAAAAAATTGCCTGTAGTGCGCAAGATAGCTGTAAGCAATATTCAACTGATTTCACTCGCCTGCCTCAAATATTGTAATTTTCAACCCTTGGCTAAAGATAGCTGGGACACCCTGTATAACTGGAGCCGCTTGCTCGTCGTGCTACGGGCGCGGTTGCCTCCGTAGCTACCGAAAGGCAACGGCGCAATCCACATGGTTGAGCCTCTGGGTATTCCTGGTGACATTCAGCGCGTACTTTCCCTTGGACCCAAGTTTTCGGTGGAACCTCGACAATCTGCTCCTGAACTGCTTTCACATGTGCGCCGTGTCTCCCATCAAGCGGGGGATTCAGAAGAAGCACGTTGCATCTCTGAAGGAGTAGATGTTCTGAACAGGTGTAAGCAAACATCCTCAAATATTCCTGTGAAACGCGTTGAGTCCTATCTCAAAGAAAATTTGCTATGTATATTGGCAGCGGATAAGGAAGGGGGGTTTTGCTGTGATGTCACATGGTGTTTTCCTTTCGAAAGCCAACGAAGCGGTTTCTGCTGTTTTTGAATGCCGTGCCGATGTGCGCATGTCAAGCATCAAGAAGAGAGCAAAGGACTTGTGTGAGAGGCTCCATCTAGATAACGTGCTGGCAAAAAAATTGTGAAGGGCAAAAAAGAATTTCTTGAGGTTTTCTTTAGCGCGAAAACGCATAAGCCAGAAACTCCCCTTAGGGTGATTGTATCAGAAGTTGGGCACGTGGCAGAAAGCCTTGGCTCTGTTCCTGCAAGATAAGCTTAACATCTTGGAATTAGACGACCCATTCTTAGTGAAAAAATCTCGGGATGTTTTGGAATTTCTGGCCCCGCACTCTAACGAAGGCCTTTATGCCATCTCTGTGGATGTTAAGGACCTCTTTTACTCTCTGCCCCGTGATGCTTTACTCAAATGCATCAAGGATGCACTTGAACAGTTTGGCTGGATAGATTTTAAGGATGCGTCAGGTATCTCATCCAGGCATCTTTTAGATCTTTTAGCCTTGTACCTAGACTCGACTTACATCCACTGGGATGGGAAACCTTTTATTCAAAAACGAGGCGTTTGCATTCGGATCGTGTATTGGGCTTGTTCTTAGTGATTTATTTTTGAGCCAGTCTTAACAGAGTTCTCTCGACGCGTCTTGCAGGCACAAAAGTTCTTAAATGTTTTAGATATGTGGATGACTACCTGTTTTTTATCAAATGCGACAAAGGTTCTTTTGAATCTGAAGCCGCTAACATATTAACCCTGGCACGTGATTGCTTACAGCCCCTTGTGCTCAGCCACGAGCTTCCGGGAGAGAACTGTTCGATTAAGTTCCTCGATGTACGATTTCATTTCCAAGAAAAACACACGTGCTGGTCTTACGAACCGAGGGGAAGCAAGCCGCTGTTACCTTTGCATTCTTCCCACTCGGAACTGGTAAAAAAGGTCCATTGTCCGACACTGCCTCGATAACGCCCTAAAGAAATCTTGTTCCCAGCTCTACGGGACGAGCCTTCAATGCCAAAAAATCACGCCATATCCACGAAGTGAATGATGATGAGTGGGCGAAGCTCGATCGTTTTCATCCATGGCAGAAAGGGAATGTGTGGTCTGGAACGCGCTTATACTTCATGGTCATCAGCGTCATCGTTATCACGTGTAGTGGGTACATTCCACTATACTGGAACGCGCTTATACTTCATCGTTATCACGTGTAGTGGGTACATTCCACTATACGTGGCTATCTATCTACCTACCTACCTACCTACTACTACTACAACTACAGAGGAGGGACAGAACCACACCCTTAGGAGCTTCGCCCCTAAAAACTCGCCTGAAGCAAGCAGGCTATCCCGATCACCTTGTTGTATCGGTCGCAGAATGCCTGCTCAAAAAACCATCTTCCAGTAGCCAGGCTGGAAGAACTGCTAGTTTTGATGGCCGAAAAAAGTTTGCCGCCATGCCATGCGATGCCTGCACAGGATATCCCACAACATAAAAAAAGGTGGGTACACGGGCAAACGGCGTGGTTTTCACGGCCTCAAATAAGTTGGCTAAACTATGCAAAAGTACTAACCCAGTTGCTCAAGAAAGGCTTCGGCAGCAAGAAGAATCACAGGACACGTTACCTGCCCTGCAAAGAAGGCGTTGTTTACCAGATCCCCCGATCATGTGGTAAACATTACGTAGGGCAAACGGGGCGTTGTCTTATGACCGGCTCAGAGAACATTGCAACAATGTAAGGAAAGGTGGCGATGGCTGGTTAGCCACTCACTGTAGCACGTGTGGGTGCGCGCGGCTTTTTGATAAATGTTCCATTGTTCGTAGGCACCTTGACGAAACCACATGGTTAATCGTTGAATCGGCAACTATTCACATGCTGGGTGACGATTGTGTTAGTACCCCGTCACTATCTCTGACAAAAAAAAGAACTTGATTTCCTCAATAGAACTGTATATGCGCATGCGTGATTGTTGATGTAGTGTATAAATATGTGTGATCCGGATTCGAATAAATCATTTGTTGAAAGTAGCGCTTGTGTGTGTCCCCTTCATCTCGTCCCGTTTCAGAAAAAAAAACCTACGCTATACCATTTTAGATGTACCAACAAGGCCAGAAGTCAGCCCTTGCAATTCTAACTGAAGTTCCACTTATTAAAGAAGTTTTATTTTTAGTAGGGACATAAAAAACACGCTTTGGCCCGTGCAATGAACCAAAACAAATGAGATCTGATGATTATTAAAATCTTGGTGATCAAATAACCAGAAAAGTATGCACTAGCACTGGGGTCCCCTTCGTATAACAGGCAGCCATATTAAATCTTGTTCCACGATTTTGCTTATTGAGGTTCATTGCACGCCTACCAATGTGATAAGGAAGTGTGCCAAGTTTGAATGAAAAATGTTCATTAGTAAAAGAGTTATGACTGTTCGCTTACGGAAAAATACCAGAAATGCAAGTTCTGGGAAAATCAACAAAAGAGATTTGAAACAAGTGCAGCGCTTACACCCAATGATCAGGAGCGCTGAAATTCTCAATATTTGCAGCCAGTTCCATCGTCGACCTTACTACTGTGTTCCTTTGCTCGAGCGGCAAATCTAATTTTTTTTCTAGCTGTTTTGCAGCATCAGTGCCATGACGGGGCGCTTTGGCGCTGCGGTGCTGATCTTTTGTGAGGCAAGTTTTTGCATCGTAGAGGCCCGGCTCGATCCGAATTGGCTTTAAAATATCAAATGTGCTTCTGCTGTCCTTATTGAAACGACACACAGCGTAAACCGAAGCAAATTTAATGTTTACAGGCTCACATACGTGTCCTTGAGCGTGAACAACACACGTACCACGCTACCCGTTCACCTGGTGACAAGTTTATGACTTTATGATTAAAAATGACGTGTTGGCAACGCTTTTAGAGCATTCTTACATGTTCGCACTTGATATGATTGCTAAATAACCAACAAAATACTACATATCAAGCTGATATTATGATGCAGACAAAACTGGCACTTTCAGTTTCGGTTTCGTAGGCTATGGGTGGTCTATCATTTATGCTTGTATCTTTTGAAAAAAAAAAAAACTGTGTAGACACAAACTTCCTGCACCAGAATAATGGGAATAAATTGCGCATTTAACGTGACGAAAAACCAGAATATGACATTTTGAAAAAAAAAATCGCTCTTTTCACTTGGCCTCATACCTCAAGAGACAGGAAGAGAGCAGAGTGGGTCAGGGAACAAACGGGGGTTAAGGATATCATAATTCAAATCAAGAAGAAGAAATGGGCATGGGCCGGGCGCGTAGCACGTCGGCAGGATAACCGCTGGTCATTAAGGGTAACTGACTCGATTCCAAGAGAAGGCAAGCGCGTGAGAGGGAGACAGAAAATTAGGTGGGCAGATGAGATTAAGAAGTGTGCAGGTATAACATGGCAGCAGAAAGCACAGGACCGGGTTTATTGGCGGAACATGGGAGAGGCCTTCGCCCTGCAGTGGGCGTAGTCAGGCTGGTGATGATGATGATACTTCGGCAAGTCCGGGAATGGATCAAGCGTCGCTGGTCATCAGATCCTGCAAGACAGCAGCAACTGCTGACGCATCTGCTGACGCATTTCACCCACCGAATCGAGCTCGTTCTGCGCAATAGCCTTATTTGCCGGGGCCATCGTGCGGCCGCGCCGGAGGCAGCCAGGCTGTGTTTACTGAAGGAACTGCACTCTATACAGCCAGGTGTAAGAGCTATGAAGTGACTCGCATCTATGCTATTCTGATAACCTGGATTAAACAAGGACATTGAAAGGTTAGTGCAAAACTTGCCTCACTGCATGCAGTGTTGGTCCATGCCTCAAGTGCAACTGCCTCATCTGTGGCTGGAGGCAGGAAAGCGGTGTTGCTGATTTCACATGGATTTTCGAGGCCCTGTGGACGGACAACTAATTTTAGTCCCAGTTCACTCAAAAATCGATTGAACCGAAGCAATGCCGCGGAAAACAGCGACGAAGAACGTAGCAGTTCAGCTGCTTAGAAAAAGTTTTACCTGTTTTCGTATCACGCATAGTTGGGTGTTTTACAACAGCCCACATCTCTCGAGTGCAACGATGGCAAAGTTCTTGCAAGAAAATAGCACACGCCTTGTCGTGACGTCCCCGTACAACCCACCAATGCCTTGAAGCCTCAATGAAATGGATTAGCGAAGTGGGCCTATCCAACAATAATTAAGCGCAGTAGGAGACAGGGGCACTCCGATTGTAGGGCTTCACATGCCTATATTAGATGGTGTGGCCTCTGCTACCATCACTAGGACGGGCTTCCTCATATAACGTCATGATTCGTGGTTGAACGATCAACGTAAAGAAACATGGAAAAAACAGACGGCTTGCACTTATGTACTCTCCCTCTAAAACTCTAGAAAAGAGAACAACGCAGGTACGACTGATAAACGTTGGGGAGATGGATAGATAGATGGACGGAAGAACTTTCTTAAGGTCCAGTCGGTCACGCCGCGCAAAAGATTATGTGTCTCAATGTGCCGCACAGATATAAAAAGGAGAATTTATTTCAGACAGTAGCCAACAAATATAAGCAAACGAACCGAAAGCCGAAGATGAAAGGCTGTGTAGTGCAAAAAAAATTCCTGTTAACCCTGGGAAGAGAAACACTTGGAGTTAAAGCTGACACAGATTTTTAAGTATTTAATATACTGTTAGATTGAGCTCGATCACGGATAAGAGAAGAATTCGGTAACAGCGCGGGGAATAGGACACGCAGGGCGTCTTATGTCTTAACCTTTTTTTCCCGTAGCTTGCGCCGTTACTGAAATATTTGAAATGTGTACATATTTCAGAAACTGCTTTTGGACATGGCAACTTCGAATGGCTTGAAAATGTGCTATAATTACGAAATTCTGACACATCTTGCTGAGAAATGACAGGCTTTCCTCAATTGTTATTTTGCGTGCAAAACATCTAGCATGTATATCATATCACCTATTTTTATTTCGCTCGTTGTTTCGAAACGCTCTTTTTCCATCCTCCTTAGCTGATTAAAATTGTCACGCGGTTGTGACGCTGTGCAAGGCAGCAGTCGGTGTGTGCAAGACTAACCCTAGTATTCTGAAACTCACCTTCACTCATCGCTTCTCCTCGACTTCCCCAAGTCAAGGCAAATCGCCTTCCTTCACTCAAGGCGCCGCTGCTTTTCTTGAACTCTCCATCACATTTCCTTCGCCAAGGGGCGCCTTGCGAATGCTCCCTTGACTCGAGGGAAACGCGTGGGACGAAAAAGACGTCTGATAACGAGAATATTACAAAATTTAGTTAGCTAATCACTGCTTATGCACGTTTAATATCTGTTTTTCTTGATCATACTTCCTCGTCAATCGCCGTTATGGCGAAATGCACGCCTTTAGATCTGTCGTGTATAGCCTCCGTAAGCTTTTGAGCAGATAGAGTAAGCGAAACCCCGGGTTCGAATATTGCAACAATCGCAACCCGGTTGCTGAAAGAACAGCTGCCTCCGCTTTGTCTGTTGCTGATCGTTTCCATGCGCTCAATGTTTTTTTTTCATTCCGCATGCGTCTGTAAATTGCGGTTTATAATTGTCGTAGTGCCTTGTGTGTATTGTTTGTGACCCAGCTTTCGCCATGGTGATTGAAGAACTACTCGAGTAATAGCCAAAAGCATGACCCATTGAACAGGCGATTGCTCGCTATGTTTACCCTCGTGCTGCTGTGAGCCTTCGGGTCATTGATGCGGGCGTATGAGTCATTTTTACAAGGAATCACATTATAGTTTGTGAATTTTCCACCGCGCTGTGTGTAAGAACTACGTATCGTAGGTGAATTTGCTCTCGCTGCGAGAATACTATAGCACAGTTCCGGATTAGAGGGGCCCGTGAAATGGTCATTTTTCTGATTTCATATACTGGGAGCTTTGCCGCGACATTCTGGTAGTGGTTCCGGTACATAGCTCGGCACACTCACTCATGAGTGCACTCAACTCACACTCAACTCACCTCATTTGAACGTAGTGAGTTGAGTATGAGTGAGTACTCATGAGTGTGAGTGGACGTGAGTGTGAACGTGAGTGACAACTCATGAGTGTGAGTGGTCGTGAGTGTGAACGTGAATGACAACTCATGAGTGTGAGTGGTCGTGAGTGTGAACGTGAGTGACAACTCATGAGTGTGAGTGGTCGTGAGTGTGAACGTGAGTGAGAACTCATGAGTGTGAGTGGTCGTGAGTGTGAACGTGAGTGAGAACTCATGAGTGAGTGGTCGTGAGTGTGAACGTGAGTGAGTGCCTATGAGTGTGACTGGACGTGAGTGTGAACGTGAGTGAGTGCCTATGAGTGTGAGTAGTCGTGAGTGTGAACGTGAGTGAGTACTCATGAGTGTGAGTGGACGGGAGTGTGAACGTGAGTGAGTGCCTACGAGTGTGAGTAGGCGTGAGTATGAACGTGAGTGAGTGCCTACGAGTGTGAGTAGTCGTCATAGCTCGGCACACTCACTCATGAGTGCACTCAACTCACACTCACTCACACTCATTTGAACGTGGTGAGTTGAGTATGAGTGAGTACTCATGCGTGTGAGTGTGAACGTGAGTGAGAACTCATGAGTGTGAGTGGTCGTGAGTGTGAACGTGAGTGAGTACTCATGAGTGTGAGTGGACGTGATGGTGAACGTGAGTGAGTGCGAAGGCTGAAAAAATTGTGGTGAGTGAGTTTGAGTGAGTACTCCCTTAAAGTGCCGACCTATGGAGCTCGGCACACTCATTCATGAGTGCACTCAACTCACACTCACTCACACTCATTTGAACGTGGTGAGTTGAGTATGAGTGAGTACTCATGAGTGTGAGTGGACGTGAATGTGAACGTGAGTGAGTACTCATGAGTGTGAGTGGTGGTGAGTGTGAACGTGAGTGAGTACTCATGAGTGTGAGTGGACGTCAGTGTGAACGTGAGTCAGTGCGAAGGCTGAAAAAATTGTTGTGAGTGAGTTTGAGTGAGTACTCCCGAAAGTGCCGACCTATGGTAGTCGTGAGTGTGAACGTGAGTGAGTACTCATGAGTGTGAGTGGACGTGAGTGTGAACGTGAGTTTGAGTGAGTACTCCCTTAAAGTGCCGACCTATGACCGCTTTTAATTCCCGGCTCAAAAGAGTCTCACCAAGCCTTCCAGGCCGGCACAACACGGCAGAAAGGCATACAAGAAAGAGGAGGACCAAAGGCCCGGAACGAACAATCCCGCAGGCTGGCGGTCAACGGAACATAGGACGCATAGACACAGTCACAACAAAGCAACAAATGCAGACAGACATGGCAAGGAACAATGCATTGTCATTGCCGAGTGAAACAACTTGAAAATGCTAGCTTTTGGAACATGCCACTTGATAACAACTTTGCAGGACAAGTTGATGCGGGCTTCTTTTAAACAACAAACCATATTTGTTTAGGCTCCTTTGTATGGGTACTACTCAACCCTTTAACTACATCGTCTTGCCCAACCAAGCGGAGTGTATACGTCCGAATGCCTCGTTGACAGGGCGAACGGCTCTGATGACTTTAATCGCACGAGTGGCAAGACGGCAGACCATGGCGTACACTACGCGGACTTAATCCAAGCCTAAAGCCAGTGGCGTAGCCAAGGGGGGGGGGTTGGGGGGGGGTTCAACCACCCCCCCCCGAAATTTTTTCAGTTTTGCTTGCGTATATATGCACGCACACATACAAACGCACGCACGAACATACATAAAGTATGGTTGAACCCCCCCCCCCCCCGAAAAAAAATTTCTGGCTACGCTACTGCCTAAAGCAGCTCCGCTGTTAAATGTGGAATTTTGTGTTTGAGCTATATATGTTTTTCCTTCAGCCATTCTGCAACCCCCCCCCTCCCCTGTCCCGCTTTGGAGTCAGCGGGATATGGTCACTTTACATATGCTATAGAATCATCGTGCATATAGCCCGCACGAAGCCACGTTCTATTAATAAGCAAAACTTATCACTCTGTTCTATTATTAAGCAAAAAAGTACCCGCAAATGCAGGTAAACCCCGAAAACGGGAACCAAGAACGAGGGTAAAAGCGTGAACGGCGGCGGCCCCAGCAACGCGCGCCGTCGATATTGCATTACCAGAGCTCTTCACCTTCCCGGCTAGGCGTGTCCAATTTAACCAATATACCGCACACGTTCTGGAACTACCCAACTAAATCTGCGCCTCTAGCTGTATCATCTTAATTAAACAAAAGCCATTATATTAATTTATTACGCCGAGGTGTTCCCCATACGGACTCTATTTTCCATGTTTGCGCGAGTGGACGCACGCTGCACATCGGTTATCGATAAAAGTGTTATTAGGGTTTACACGAAACCACATCTCAAAGCGACATACCGTGCGTTCAGCAGTACAGACAAAATCTGCAATGAACGAACAATCATCCTTGAAATTTATTGCATTATCCATATACGAAGGCTTGTACAAAGACGCGCATAACGGTCTCAACTCGATCATAGACAGTTTAATTTGGGCGTCCGCAATACTCCTGCGTCTGCCTGCGTACGCAGGCTGCCAATGGATCTTGCACGTCCGCAGATCCATGAATATAGCCGCCTCCAAGCGTCACTTCCCGCACGTAGCCAACGAAGCCTCCGCGTGAACGCTACCCGCGCTACCCACGAAGGAAGGAAACGTGGGAAACAGCTCCGAAAGTGCGCACATCTTTTCGAACACAAAACCGACAAAACTACCTCTACACGCAACGCGCTTCATGAGAAAGGCGAGGCAGAAAGGAGGCGCCGCCGCCACTGTCGCGCCGAGATGGTCGAGGCGCCGGCTGGCGCCGGCGCGCCGGCGACGGCGAGCTGGGCGAGTCCCGGCGGCCCCGCTGGCGTCGTACAGTGTACTAGCAGGGAGCAGATGAACGAACAGAGCGGCCGCGCCGCGTGGCCCTTACGCATGGCCGAATCTCGGGTGATGTTCCGACGGGCGATCGTAGCCGTATCGGCGGCGCCGTAGTTGCTGTACAGTCACTTAGTACTTACATGCTTTGTACTGGAGCTGTCGAGAGCGTCTGCATTTGGCGCGCGCGCGTTGTAGCCTTGCCTACGCAAGCGTGTAATTGCGCATTTCGAGTGCTTTTAGCGCATTACTGAGCTTTAAACAGTGTCTCAACGCCTTCTACGAGCCATGGTGCACAAGTGAATATGCAGGTGCACCAAAATCGCGCAGCGTCATTCCCTGCTAGGAGCCTACCGACCCTCGAAGAAGGCGACAATCGGATTTCGCATAGATGCACCCAAGTCCTTAATGATTGCTGTGCGGATTCCAAGCAACACACAAAGCCGTGATGCACCGTAATCGATTACGAACGCACAGCGAAGAGTGAAGAAGTAACCAACCAGTGACGAAAGCCTACAGTCCTGCGATATCTAGAGCATTGATGCTTATATGAGCTACAATGCGCTCGATTTTCCATGAGTAACCTGAGTACACATATAACTCTATCTCAACGTTTATATTGGTGACGGCGGAGTTCTAGCGTGCCAGTTTTGCGCAGTTTAAAAGCCGAAAGGCTATCTTGTTTCCGCAGCGTGCTTCACGTTTACTCTGCACCGGTTATACCACCTCTGAAGGCTTGAAACACCAGGGAGCCGAGCAGAAGGCACGCGTTCAGCTGCGAGGAACGAACCTCATGTATCAGAGCTTATCTCAAGCATACTATAATGCGCAGGTGTGTAAATATAACCCGTCTGTTTTTCAACCAGTTCCCCTTTTCTATCGACAGCTTACATTGTGCTGTTTTCCAGGTCTGCTGTCGATGTCATTGCAAGAATTTGCTTCACAATGTTTTGTATAATCATTTAATTGCTTTATCCGTAAAGTTTTTTACACAGAGTCCAGGCAATGACGCTTAGACGCCTACAGACGGATCCATATCCAAATCTGGCCTTATTTCATATTTACCCAGATACTTACACTAGCAGATCGTGCCGCCGTCTTGGGGAAGTAGCTAATTTAGAGCATATGCTCTGGCGTTGACCCTCGTTACTGCGCAGTGATCAAGACGGCCCAAAGCTGATCGCCACCAAAGGGGATCAGCTTTGGGCCGTCCAGAGAGCCCGCGATGCGGCGGTCAGGCTTGCCCTACCCGTCCTAACGTGGGAGAAGCCCACAGCGCGCTAGTCGCGTCTCAGGATTCCAATGTTCCACCATCCATCCGTCCGTCAAGTGTCAAAAGTGAAGCCAGGAGGGACGGTGGTGCTCTACGCTTCGCAATATTTGGTTTATATATATATATATATATATATATATATATATATATATATATATATATAATATATATATATATATATATCAAGACAGAAAAAATCAATAAGGCACGCACTTTCTGTTTCATCGGTCTCTTTCTTCCGGCGGTCGTCCGGTGTCTAGTTAATTGTCAGTAATGTACCAACAAGCCCAGCAATTAGTTCGGCTCAATTACAGTGAGATCGTGAATCTTCACTGTTGCAATCAGTCCGTTTTCATTTTTTTGATAATTTTCGTACCTCTCAACAGTCGCTTCGGTTACAAAAATAATTTGCAGTACTCTCAAAGGCATATATGAAGCAAGCATCCATTAAAAGCTTTGAAGTTTCGTCCATCGAGGCTTACGACGGCAAGTACTAGGCTTAATAATGACAGACACGAAACGAAAGCCACATAGACGTCAGACTCTGGAGTTTTGCGGACACGTAGCGCCACCTGTCGGAGCAGTTTTGGGTAGTGCAAAGTCCGGCTCCCTTTGCACAGTTTGCTGTGCAACCGGGTGCAACTAGCGAAGTGGAAACAACAATTAACCTAAATATTTGGTGTGTTGGCGCATTGAGCACTCAGAAAAAAAGCTACGAATTTATCTCCGCTAGTCGGACGCGCAACCGAACCGCCATGAAGTGCGCGCCAGAACGACGGCGAAAACAAGAGCAGACGCAACAGCTCCGCGCGTTACGAAGAAAGACTTCAGTCGAAGCTACTGTTGCGTTGTGAATTGCCACGGACGTAAAGGACTTCCTTTACCGATTTCTGAAGCCGTTGCACGAAGCAGAACGGCGAGAGCTCTGGATACGGGCCGTTGCGAACGTGCTGGGTATGCGAATTACTCGCATTCTCCACAGCCGGTCGCATGAGAAAGTGTGATAATGTGGGTCTCATGTTAGTGTTTTGAGTAGCCATAACGCAGAACCGTGGTAACCTTGACTATGAAGCTCAGCAGAGCCTCAGACCGCGGTGCGCGCAGTGCAGCAGTTAAACGCAGACTGGTGAAGCGCGCCATAAAAATCGCGCCCGCGACCACCCATAATCTTAACTGGTCGTCATTACACAGCATCGCGCACGTACGCATTGAAGGTTCGAAGTTCCAACTAGCAAATGCTAACACGTGCGTCATATAAGTAAATCGCAAAATTTTGGTCGTGACCACCGTCAGGTTTTTTCTCACCCGTGGTCTCCGCGATTGCCGGAGCTATCTCGGAGGCCACGGTTTTGCCTTTCGTTGTACACCGAGAAAGTGGACACGCACGTATCCCCATTTGCAGTATATACAAACGGAAGACAACCGTCAACAGTACATTCGAGGATGCGTAATAAAACAGTTCAACGCACAGGAAGCGAGAGATGGATGGAGAATGCAACTGCAAAGTTGAAAATCGCCTGGAGTATTCATGCCTGATAAAGCGAGCTTTGTACCACTGATCGTAAGAAACATTGCTCGTGTACGTACTTCATCGCTTTGGCATTATGTATATGCCCAAATTTAACGCATTGAGGCGTTGCAGAACACACGTCGGAGTGCCTTGAATTCGATGTCATGCGATGCTCGCTTGCGAGTTGCAGCACGCCGAAATAGCTGAAACATCGTTTGCATTGTAGCCGCAGTTCACTTTGATGAGCTTCCTACTTTTCTGAAGCGAGGGTGGGTTGAAGGAAGAAGCTTTCCAGGTCCTTGATTTTCAGGAAACAGCCCTCAACCCGAGCGAAAGAGGGGGGTTCTATAATGGCCTACGCACATTCGCTTGCGGACGGCTCTCTTTGCACTACCCAGTTATGGCCAGGGCGGCGATGAGAGCGCTGGTGGCGGCGTTTTTCGCAGCGCCGCCTGGGCAGAGTCTGACGTCTATCAGTAATAGTGTCGGGATGGCCGGGTGCCGCCGACGCCCGACGCGCCCAGCAGTTCTCGCGCGCCGCGCAGCGCGCCTTCATATATATAGTCTAACTGAGCAATTGCAGCGCCTGCGCTACGGTCGATGCGGAAGGCATCAGGCGGCGAGGCATGTTCACGCCACTCAACAGTTGTAGTACAGTTAGGGTTACCAATCTTCCCGGATTTCATGGTACTGTCCCGAATTTTCATACAGCGTGTCTAGTCCCGCGATGTCCCTGTCCGGACAGATATATGTCCCCAGTTTGTTCCGGACCATCCAGTTAGAACTCCAGGAAGATGAAGTGTTCCTGGAGTTCCAGCTGAAGTGTTCCAGCTGAAGTACCACTTCAAGAGGCCGCAACAATAAATAAACAATGAATTTGTCTGGAAGGTACTGCAATGAAGAAAACTGATTTCTCCGGCTCCCTACGTTAGTGTATGCCCCCCCCCCCCCCTTCCCCCCCCTCCTCCGTCCTGTCTCCCTTCATTGAAGAGTTGGTAACCCTATAGGTACACACTGCCTCTAGGCAGCGTACGTGAACGGCGCCAAACGCCAGCAATGGACACTTGAGGAAAAGTTAGATCACATTTTCTGAGTCTAACTTCCAAGAGAGGTCAAATGAAGTACCGAAGAGAGTCAGGTTGAATTTTTTTTTTTTTTTTTTCAACTAAGGGCTGTCCAAAGGGCCCGCGAACGGGCGGAGGACCATGGTCTTCCGGTCCCAACGTGGGCGCGGCCCGCAGCTACGAGCTTGTAGTTCCTTGGGACTTTATTAAAGTTTGTTGACTGACTGACTGAGTGTACCACTGTTTCGACTACTAATTTGCCTCGGAACGGTGACATCTGCAACACCTCGAGCATCATTTTTGCTAGTATTTGAGAAAATGAGTTTGAGCGGTCAGCAACAGCAAGTGGTTGCGTCAACTAACATACCGGTGTTATACTTTCTAGTCTACTAATATATACTTAATCACTTGAGTTGGTAATATTGACGCGTTGTCGTTTGTTTATTTTTTAATTTTTTTGGAGAACTTAACGCTTGCCTTGGTGATTTATCTACAAAATGCTGGTTCGTAGATCAGTGTTGTTACGGTATTACTCATGATTCCACGTCCATATTTCTTTCTTGTTCGAAAGCGTCGTGTGACTTGTCAAGGAAAATCCTAAATTTCTGCTTTTATCCTGACTGCATCTATGTTGGCCTGTCGTTTACCGTTTTACTTTCCTTTTGTTCTCATCAGCTTGAGGGCAATCCTGGGCGTCATTCATCACTATATTTTACTTTGGCTATAGCGAAAATATATTTCACGTTAATACTCATCAAAGTGCGAAAACTAAAAGACTGAATAAGATGTCGCAGGACAACGTGTATGTGTGCCAGTTTGTAGTCCGTAGAGGTCCGGCTGGCCCGTATGTGTCTTTCATACTCTCTCACGCATCCCAGACTTTTCACATATACTCTTAAGAGCAAAATTTTTAAAAAAGGATGACAAATGAATATATCGCCACGTGCGTGGCGCAAGAAAGACAACACAGATGCACATATGCTGTGTACAGAAGGTAGAAACAGCAACGAAGAACTCGCTGGCGCGGTGCTCTAAAGAGACCGACCTGCTGCTGTTCTCTCGGTCACTGTGTTACGACTACTGTCTTGACGTTTGTGGCTACCTCAGCACGTTGGCTTTCAATGAACCGAGTGACCGTGAATCGCCTAGAAACCAGGAAAAAAAATCACGTTGCCCCTGATCCATTCGCCTAACACGGCTTGAATACCAAAGCCATCGTGCGCGACTATATAAACGTGCAATTCATATCGCGCAAAACCCACCTTGCTTTTTTTATTACTTTTTTTTTGTACGTGAAAGCCGCAAAGGCGAAGTTAGTGCACAGCTTGGCACTTGAGAGGCCACTAGATTTCTTGAGCTAGGTTTTCGACCAAGGCCACCTTCGCTTGAGACGTACAAGGCTTTCGCCTTAATAAATGATGAGTTTGTGACGGCGTTTTCACCCTTGCGCATAACGTGTATTTTGCATGATCTAATATGTGTTTCTTATTTTAGTGATGAGGCTTGAACATGGACAAAGGCAAATGACTATTGGGGGGGGAGCGTCATATGGCATTACAGGTCACTTTTCCCGTTTAATCAGGCATATAGGACTTTCGCATTAACGCGAATGATTTTATATGAAGTACACCGATTCATTGTGATAGATACACATTTGTTCGCGTAATGGAGACGTCTACGTTGCGGCATCAACTCGCCATGTTTCAAAAGCGCGTAATTCAAGGATTAACGGGGCCGCTGGTAAGGCGCACAGAAGCCAAAATGTGGCACAATGCCGGTCTGCGCTGTGGTGGTGCGCTTCTTTCTCGTCTACGTCCCTGGTTTTTCCCAATGTTGGCCCAACAACACAAGCATTCAATGCTAGAATGGTCGAGCTGCGCGCAAGCGCAATGCGCTTTGTATAACGAAGATAAAGTGCAGTACAAAGCAATGATCATTATATGAAGTGGCATTTTGAAAATGTGGTGCAGTGCGAAGCAAGCCGAGTGACACTTGTCTTGTTTCGCTCTGGGCCACCTTAACACAATTGAAAAAACCAAGTAGGCGAAACCGCTATTCCTGCTGTTAAATGCAGTATTTACAAAATTGACCGTCAGCAATTGAAACATGATCCACCCCGCGTTACTCTGGCAAGAGCTGACCAACGTGTATCGCATAAACCAGGGGTCTCAAACACGCGGCCCGCGGACCTCTCGCTATAGCAGCCGGAGATCTGCACGTGATTGCCTTCGTCACTTTTTTTTTCAACAAGCATGTTCAGGAGCTACACAGGCATGTACTCTAGCATAGGGAGTCAGTGAAATCAGTTTTCTTTATTGTTAGCATGGACGTCCGGAGGGGGGTGCAAAGAGGGCTGGAATTTTGGATATTTTTCTATGCAGTAGCAATAAGCTATACACATCTTGATTAGCACACTCAGGTCTCGCATAAACATGCATGTGAAACGGCCTGCAGGATTGCCAGCCAACTTTACACTTTATACGACCATGTCACGGAAAGGCTACCTGTGCTAATCCCCCCCCCCCCCCTTTTTTTTTTTTTTCATTTTTCACCGATGCACCGCGCTGGAAAAAATTCTGCGGATGCTCTTGATTGTGACGGCCTCTTGAGGTGGTACTTGAGCTGGCTACGTGCAGCTCAAACACTTCCTCTTGCTGGAGAATGTGCTCGTAAATGTCGCACTTCGGTCAGCTAAAGTGGCGAAAGCCCCTTGCAGCCACCGCTAGCTGCCGCAACATTGCTTCGTGCGTGCGATTCGTGCCAACTTCGTGTTCCATGGCGTGACGAGCGTTGTTGGGCGTGCGTGGGATCACAGAAATTTTTAACTGGACGGTCCCGAACAAATACGGGATGGTTGGCAACCCTAGATCACACCCGCGGCGGCGGCCGGCCCTTGCCCATGCGCGGTGGTAGCAGCGAAGATTGGTCCCGGAGTTTGTCTCTGCCTAACATGCGTCGCGAGGCGATAACTTTTTGTCGCATAAAAGCTCACTGCGACGCTCAACTCGCCGACGCAACAATTTGCCGCAAAAGGTCTTCCGCCTTTCGGTAACCGCTGAGACTGGTCGAACAATGATAACGACTTCCGCGCGGTTGCGGCGGTGCCTTAAAGGATAACCATCTGAAAAGTGCGGATGTGAGGAGGCAGGTGACATTGAACGTGCCCTATTGACACATCGCCGACAAACTTATCACAGTCATCTGCAGATATCTACTCGGCTGCGCGTGTGTAAACCGTATGCTGCCGTTTGAAAGTTCGCCGCCGCCGCGTTGTGCGAGGCCGCTTGCGCGTTGCTTACAAACTGCATATCTTCGTCGTGTTAGACTACTCCCCGCACTCAAGCACGATCCGGAGTGAAGCATGCGCGAAGAACGCACAAACGCGCGCATACATTACACTGCAAACGGCCCGGCATGCGACGGCGAGAGCCGAAGCGACGTGCTGCACGCAACTAGCCAGGGATGATTGGCTCCACTTGGCGGTACCGCGCTTCAGTGGTACGGCGTGAGTTCATTGCGAACGGGGTTTAATTGACTCGTGAGCACACAGTGGACACAGGCACAGTGGACGCGAAGAGGCCTAACTTCTCTGGGTTGTTAGCACTTTTAATAAAAAAAATACAACGAAAAAAAAGAGTTTGGTCGCTAAGTGCACGTTTTTAAGGGCGAGTCCACCCACATACAACGAACTACTGATATAACAACCGCTTATTGCGGCACTTTCGAGTTCGTTATTAACAAGTTTCACAGTAAATATGTACCGCTGTCCTCAGGTGGTACCAAACAAACAAACAAACAAACAAACAAACAAACAAACAAACAAGCAAACGAACGAACGAACGAACGAACGAACGAACAAACAAACAAACAAACAAACAAACAAACAAACAAACAAACGAACGAACAAACAAACAAACAAACAAACAAAAAAAGAAATCTGAACAGGAACGTCATTTATAAATTGAATGGGGCTGTTTACGAATTTTTTAAGGCACTCAATGCCCAGCGGGACTTGGTATTTGCTGCACAGATAGCTACTGTGCATTTATGCCGAGCACACATGGGAGCACACGCGAAGGCGACGTGCGACAGGTATACATTAGCCAACTCGATTTCGTGACAAAAGTAATTAGATGCACCTTAAAAGGGACTGCGATTAACGCCGCTTTTTTCAAATAAAAGCTCCGCTACAATAAAAATTGAAATTCTGCCTATGTGCAATTGTACCAGTGCGATAGCTGCCATATTAAGGCTAACACCATAAACCAAAATCAAGCCCAAAAATGCTTCGTTGAAGTACACTGTATAAGGGCAACGAAAATTTCTGTGTTGCAAGTGAATCGTTAGGTTCTGTTTTGTAAACGGTTTATTTATTTATTTATTTATTTATTTATTTGAGTACCCTCAGGGCCCGAGGGCATTACAGAGGGGGAGTGGGTATACATTTGTGATACAACAAACATAAAAAAGCAATAACTTGGGGTTACATAAATGCAATGAAAGAAATCAACAATTAACAGCGCACAATAAGAGAACAAATACAGTTGGTTATGAATTCAAAGCATAACAATGTCTCCTACAATAAGGAAACAAGGGAGGACACAAAATGGGACACTTCACAGACATATTCTAGCGACGCTCTTAAGGCGCTCATTTAGGCCACTGCAGCACTGCAGCCGATAGCGAGCACTAATCAAGAAGGTGATCAAGGCACGTGAAAATCCAATTTGCTGTCCGCGCCACATGTCGTAGCGAAGTAAAAGCTTAAAATAACCTTTTTCTATACCTCGCTAGATGGTACCACCAGTAAGAGCGGCGCGAATTTTGAACATTTTAAAAAAAATTATGGGTGCTCGAAACGAAGTGGCAAAGTGGTACACATTTGTGCCACTGTCGTACGAAGAGTTAAAAAGACAGGAAGTTCAAACGCGGATACGACAGACAAGTTAAAAGAGTGAACAATTATCTCTCGCGTAGACCACCACGCACACCTGATTGAGTATCTTGATTTTAGCAGCGCACTGAGGGACGAGGAGTAAGAAAAGAAGGTGCACAACACGGGCGCTATGAATCCGTACCAACTAGCTCAAGTTTCAATTCTGATTGAGTATCGTCTCTTGCCTGGGAATGCGCAGATGAGTATGTGTGAGTAGGCGTGAGTATGAACGTGAGTGAGTGCCTATAGTGTGAGTATGAACGTAAGTGAGTACTTATGAGTAATGAGTGTGAACGTGAGTGGGTGCCTACGAGTGTGAGTTGTCGTGAGTGTGAACGTGAGTAAGTATACTCATGAGTGTGAGTAGTCGTGAGTGTGAACGTGAGTGAGTATTCATGAGTGTGAACGTGAGTGAGTATTCATGTGTGTGAGTAGGCGTGAGTATGAACGTGAGTGAGTATACTCATGAGTTTGAGTAGTCGTGAGTGTGAACGTGAGTGAGTATTCATGGGTGTGAGTAGGCGTGAGTATGAACGTGAGTCAGTGCTTATGATAGTGAGTAGTCGTGAGTGTGAACGTGATTGAGTGCCTATGAGTGTGAGTGGACGTGAGTGTGAACATCAGTGAGTGCCTACGAGCGTGTGTAGTGAGTGTGAACGTGAGTGAGTACTCATGAGTGTGAGTAGTCGTGAGTGTGAACGTGAGTGAGTACTTATGAGTGTGAGTGGACGTGAGTGTGAACGTGTGAGTACTCATGAGTGTGAGTGGTCGTGAGTATGAACGTGAGTACTCATGAGTGTGAGTGGACGTGAGTGTGAACGTGAGTGAGCACTCATGAGGGTGAGTAGGCGTGAGTATGAACGTAAGTCAGTGCTTATGAAAGTGAGTAGTCGTGAGTGTGAACGTGAGTGAGTACTCATGAGTGTGAGTAGTCGTGAGTGTGAACGTGAGTGAGTACTCATGAGTGTGACTGGACGTGAGTGTGAACGTGAGTGAGTACTCATGAGTGGGAGTGGACGTGAGTGTGAACTTGAGTGGGTACTCATGAGTGTGAGTAGTCGTGAGTATGAACGTGAGTGAGTACTCATGAGTGTGAGTGGACGTGAGTGTGAACGTGAGTGAGCACTCATGAGAGTGAGTAGGCGTGAGTATGAACGTGAGTGAGTACTCAAGAATGTGAGTGGACGTGAGTGTGAACGTGAGTGAGTACTCATGAGTGTGAGTAGGCGTGAGTATGAACGTGAGTGAGTACTATTAGTTTGAGTATTTCGTGAGTATGAACGTGAGTGAGTACTCATGAGTGTGAGTGGAAGTGAGTGTGAACGTGAGTGAGCACTCATGAGTGTGAGTAGGCGTGAGTGTGAACGTGAGTGAGTACTCATGAGTGTGAGTGGACGTGAGTGTGAACCTGAGTGAGTACTCATGAGTGTGAGTAGGCGTGTGAGTATGAACATGAGTGAGTACTCATGAGTGTGAGTATTTCGTGAGTATGAACGTGAGTGAGTACTCATGAGTGTGAGTGGACGTGAGTGTGAACGTGAGTGAGCACTCATGAGTGTGAGTAGGCGTGAGTATGAACGTGAGTGAGTGCGAAGGCTGAAAAAATTTTGGTGAGTGAGTTTGAGTGAGTAATCCCTTAAAGTGCCGACCTATGTTCCGGTACGTTGCGGAAGACAATACTCGCAGCAGCGACTTAAGGGTATCCCAGTGTCGCGTTAAGGAGTAGGTACGTTTTGCGTATGGTTGAGCGTTCAAATTGGACTCTTAACGACGGTTGAGAAAAGTAATTGTGTCTTTTTTTTCTCTGTCAGCCAGAACCGTGTCTTAAAGTAACCTTTTTTTCATTACCAGCATATGTTGTGGATTAACCGGGACTGATGTTCGTTTTCATCTTAACAATATTTGATTTCGATAGCATTCATATGGACACACTCGGCGAATTTTCGCCGTCCCCGTCATGTCCCGTATATGTAGATGCATCTGTATATAAATAAAAGCCACAAAGAAAAAATAAATCACAAGAAAAATTGTTCGAAGCGCGCCACCGGCATTCGAACCTATGACCCCTCGCTCCGCAGCTCTGCCACGTGCCACTCGATCTTTGGAATGCTAACAGGGAGCATTTACCGCTGGCGGTACACAGATCTCGGAGGCGCTTCGGCGTGTTCAGTACCACCCGCGAGATGGTGCGAAGGCCGCGCTTCAAAGCAGCGCTTCTAGATTTTGTTTCAACTGCTCCTGAGATTGCGCTTTACCCTTTCGCGATGTGCAATGCCGGGCAAACAATGCTTCGAACGCCACACGCCAAAGGAGACGTAGAGGGGTCATTCCACAGGCCGAAGTGTTCAACAAGGAGGCGCTGGCCTTGCCGACGCTAGCAGCGCGCTGATCAAAACACGAAAAAGCCCGCAGATCCCACGCACTGTGGGAATCGATGTAATGCGAAGCAGCCAGGAAGGAGCAAATCATGCTTTACATAATTTGCATATCATGTTTTACATGTTAGGACCTGTCATTTATGTTCGTCACACAGTCACGTCGCGCAATACCAATTTTGGTGTATATCAAGCTAGCGAACTGGACGGAAGCGCACCATGAGCGTGGCATGTAAATGGCGTTGTAGATGACATGCATGCGAAGATTTGCATGTTACCAACTGCCACTTAAGTTCGTTATACAGTCATGTCATCATCATCATCATCATCATCAGCCTGTCTACGCCCACTGCAGGGCAAAGGCCTCTCCCATGTTTCGCCAATCAGCCCGGTCCTGTGCTTTCTGCTGCCACGTTATACCTGCAAACTTCTTAATCTCATCTACCCACCTAATTTTCTGTCTCCCCCCTCACGCGTTTGCCATCTCTTGGAATCCAGTCAGTTACCCTAATGACCAGCGGTTATCCTGCCGACGTGCTACGTGCCCGGCCCATATCCATTTCTTCTTCTTGATTTCAACTATGATATCCTTGACCCCCGTTTGTTCCCTGACCCACTCTGCTCTCTTCCTGTCTCTTAAGGTTACACCTATCATTTTCCTTTCCATCGCTCGCTGCGTCGTCCTCAGTTTAAGTTGAACCCTCTTTGTAAGTCTCCAGGTTTCTGCTCTGTAGGTAAGTACCGGTAAGACGCAAATACCTTCCTCTTGAGGGATAGTGGTAGACTACCATTCATGATTTGATAATGCTTGCCGAATGAGCTCCATCCCATCCTTATTCTTCTAGTTATTTCTCTCTCATGGTTCGGCTCCGCGGTTACTACCTGTCCTAAGTAGACGTACTCCTTTACAACTTCCAGTGTCTCGCCACCTATCGCAAAGCGCTGTTCTCTGCCAAGATTGTTCCACATTACTTTAGTTTTATGCATATTAATTTTCAGACCTACTCTTCTATACTCCATCTCAGAAGTACCTTGCAGCACTGTGGAAGCTGCAGGGCTTGTTAGCCAATAGGAAAGGCGAAAGCTCCCTCGAGACGTGTTCATCCGCGTCGCGTCATCTGCTCGTCGTCTCTTTGGCGTCGGCTCGCCTACCTTGTCGATACTTACTCCCTCCAGTTAGTACAAAACGCAAGAACCTCTGCGGGAACGCCACCTCGTTGTTTCTTTATGTTCAGAAACCCACTTGTGCAGGGCGTGTTCGCTGGCGTTTGTGAGGAACGCGGTTCTTTTTATAACAGCGTTCATACTGACGTTTTCACTGAGTTCTTTTTTGCCAGCACGGTCGACGCCCTTTCTGCAGCAATCACGTACCATTCTTGAGTGGAACAGCAAATCATTGGCAAAGAAAACAATATAGACATTCAGGGTGTTTCGCATCGTCAACGCATCACGGAAAGCTAATGTTGTGGCGACATCTGCTCAGTTAACATCAAACCACTTTTACGGCTTGGCATCACCTCAGTAGTCCTAGCAGCACCAAAACAAACGAGCAATATAAATAATTGCGAAAGAAGATACCTGATTATTTGCCCTCAGCGTTAGATTAGACTAAGCGATGACAGATTATGCCACTTATTTCTGGCTGTCCGGACAGGGAGCCAGTAAAAAGCACGAGTTCGGATCGAAGCGGGTGGTCTGGGGTGTATGGGGGCTGCCATGTTGCTGTACGTCACCGCGGTTAGGGTGTTTATTACGGCTACCAGCCGGTAATCTCTTCATTATTTCACAAATTTCGAAGTGCATGCGTGAAGGGCCTAACGTGCCACGTATCGCCGTAACGCGTCATGCGAGAAGCGCAGCTAAAGCACTTGCACCTCGTTGATAATGAGAGTTAAGCCCGGGACTATATTACGTGCTGCGCAAGGAGACTGCCTGTTTACTCCTCGTAGCTTCGGCAGTGCTGCAAGGTAATTGTGAGATGGAGTATACTTTCCGTATCCAGTTCAGTGATCATAAGCTGTAATTCGTCTCCCGCGTTACTCATCAATGCAATGTCATCAGCGAATCGCAGGTTACTGAGATACTCTCCATTAACTCTTAGTCCTGTCCTGACAGTAACTCTTAGTCCTGACAGTCATGTCACTCGATACCAAATGTGGTGTATCTCAAGCTAACGAAACGGCCGCGAGCACGCCATGAGCGTTGCATGCAAGTCATGTCGCACATTACAAGTCATGATTTCCATATTACCACCTGTCAATTCTGTTCGTCATACAGTGACGTCACTCAATACCAAGTTTGGTGTATATCAAGCTAACGAAACGGCCGCGAACGCGCCATGAGCGTGGAATGCAAGTCATGTCGCTCATGACATGTCATGATTTCCATATTACCACTTGTCATTTATGTTCGTCATACAGTCATGTCCCTCAATACCAAATTTGGTGTATATCAAGCTAAGGAAACGGCCGCGAGCGCGCCATGAGCGTGGAATGCAAGTCATGTCGCTCATGACACGTCATGATTTCCATATCACCACTTGACATTCATGTTCATCATGCAGTCATGTCACTCAGTACCAAATTTCGTGTATCTCAAGCTAACGAAACGGCCGCGAGCACGCCATGAGCGTGGCATGCAAGTCATGTCGCACATGACAGGTCACGATTTCCATATTACCACTTGTCATTTGTGTTCGTCATACAGTCACGTCACTCAATACCAAGTTTGGTGTATATCAAGCTAACGAAACGGCCGCGAGCGCGCCATGGGCGTGGCATGTAAATCATACTTTTCATGACAAGTTATTCATGATTTTCATGATATGACCAGCCATTTATGTTCGTCATACAGTCATGTTAAGCCATACTAAATTTGGTATAAATTCCATTAACGGTACGGCCATGAGAGCACAAAGTCGTAGGCGGCTAGATAGATAGATTGCTAGATAGATACGCTCAAAGTCGCCGAAGTTCGCTAAGAAATGCTTCGCATTTAAAAGTAAAAAGTGAGACAGTTATTGTTAGTTGGCGTTCTTCCTGTGTATAACTGTGCGTTCTTTTCGAGCTTCCTTCTTTGTGTTTGAGAAGCGTGGTGCGACCGTCGAGCTGTGACAGTTGATAGTGGGCCCTCGTCCTGTGTGTGTTCTTTTCGTGCGTCCTTTGCGCTTGAGCGAAGCTCCACGAGCATCGAGTTGCCTGCCATTCGTCATGTCACATCCTAATTTGTTGCTAACGCATTCACTGCTACGCCCTTGCGGCGAAACTGTGACTTTTTTGACATGAGGCACGCTTTAGGTAAAGTTTTAATCTTTCGATGATGCATAAGTTAGCAGTTAATTACTTCCATCAATGTTTTTCTCTTTGTCCTACATTTCTCGATTTTCCTAACGTGACAGCTTTTCATGGGCGTTTTAAATTCCGTCGCCAAGTCCACGCAGCGGCCACATTTTAATATTTTTGGCCTGTCTTTTTATTCTGGAAGCACAGGCAGTCTGTATTAATGCAAGAGTTCACGGTGTACTAAAGTTTTGGCATTCGTTTACAGTTTGTGACCTCTGAGAATACCTGCGGCTGAGGACATCGGCGTCTGTGTTGTATAGGGAGGCTTTGGCATTCCATAGATGATCTTCGGTTATTGTGCTCATCGTGAGACAGAAACCGTTAGGGACATTTCCTTTTTTCTGTTTCAACAACGACATTGTAGGCACCTTCAAATTGGGAGGAAATGTCGCAAATGAGTAAAGCACTTTACTCTGATTCCACGAAGGCGACAGCAACGTTTTGGGGAAAGATACTGATGGGCCTTGCAGTCATAGCGACTACTGCAGTTCACAAGAACCCTGTAAATATTTGTAAATATGCGCTATTGCTGTAACAATATCCTGTCCGTCTGTTGGAACCACGTCACCACATTTCCTTGGACGAGGAACGGTGCTAATTCTATGGAACATGTCTGATTGCTGTATAACTGCTTCTTTGTAGAACCAGAGCAGATGCGGTTTTTCAAGTCTATTATTGACCTAATGAGCTATTACTATTTTGATACATGTGTGGCCAGGCAGTTACGCAGCTAAACAGAACGTGTAGTTATGTAATGCCCATTAATGTCATTATCGAATGGAAGAAATGTGTGCAATTAGAGTGGGCGCTTTTTGTTTTTAACAATTCGCCGTCATTGCTTTATTAAAAGCGCTGTTATTACAAAGCTTGAAAATAAAACATTGTAATATAAACATGGTTCTCTGCTGTATTACTACTATGGATCCTTTCCGTTTTAACACACCTTTCATTCGTATTGTGTACATGCAGGTTTGATACTGCATGACAGCCTGGTTGATTTCCTAGCGTGGCCTTGGTCGTACATAGATAGTGTGAGCTACATAAATATTGCGTATCGAAGCTGCAAATCACGTAGTTGTAAGAACTTTCAATACCACTAACTGCACACTCGCTGTGCCCAATTACATTGTATTTTGTTTTCCGTGAACGGTCACAAATACTGATATTATCAAAGAAAGGAAAAATGTGGATAAGAAAATAGAAGAACGCACCTTCTAGTCTATACGGATGATATCCTTGAGACAGTATGGTCCGCCGTATTTCGGTTAATGTAGTGAAGAAGATTTACCAGATTGGAAGCCGCTCAGGTATGCGATGAATTCCGGTGCATGTGGAAGCCAGTGCGAATAAATAATTCACCCATAAGTTGGAAAGTTTGCGATCTCGTTTTCCTCCCGTTGGTTCGTAGTCTTTCGCAGCGGGCTTGAACTGATGCGGCGTACGATCTGCATCGAAATACGCGTGAAAGCACTGAAGTCCATATTAAGACTTGGAGCACCCCTACACGACGACTTCCCGAAGGCAGCCAATCCACTGGCTCACGCACTGAATACAACGCATCACGGCACACGCGCGCGGTCCTCTTGACATCATGCCCATCGGTCTCGGCGCCACAGCTGCCACAGTATAAACCATTGCCGAACCGCTCGAAAACAGCGCCGCAGTAAATGCGCAGCTTCACCTGCTTCACTTTCGAAGGAAAAGGTGTCGCACCTTGATTGATTGGGAAATGCCGCAGAAGCGAGAAAAGTTCCCTATTGACGCCACGCTGACGCAGAAACTTCATTCAAAGGAATGATTCAAGGTAGCTCCGGAGCTACTTTAGCTATCTCAAGTAAAACGCTTAAGATTTCGTCCAATAGAGAAGCGCTTTGAGTGAAGGGCGGTCTGTGAATCGGCAAACAGCCCTCAAGGAGCGTTTCGAGGGAAAGGGTCGAGTCGATGAGCGTTTGTGAATACGTGGGTTAGCTTGGTGACCATACCAAGTTAAAGAGACGAACATGAGAGCGCCCAGATGTAGCCGGCTAGATAGATAGATAGATAGATAGACAGATAGATAGATAGATAGATAGATAGATAGATAGATAGATAGATAGATAGATAGATAGATAGATAGATAGATAGATAGATAGATAGATAGATAGATAGATTAAAGTGGCTTTGGCTCGATAAAAAGCTTTGCATATAAAACGAAAGTGCGCACGGTGCAGCACAGCTATCAGTGATGATTCGCTTTTGTGACCCTACGTAGGTATACCGGTGCACGCAAGACAATGTGCAGAAGTTTTAAATAGAAGACCAGGCGAAAGCTTACGTGAACCCATTGTGTCTCACAGAAAAAAAAAAAAAAAAAAAAAAAAAAAAAAAAAAAAAAAAAAAACCTCATGGCGGTGTGATTTCACATTCAGTTTGTGAGGAAGAATCATGGATGAAAAACAACTCATTGCTATTCTCGTTTCCGTCTCCTGTATAGCAATTTCGGAATGTAAGTGGGCCATCTGGAGCAACGATCGGAGCATAAGAGTGGTGATACATTTTTTTTACATTTCATATATCTTTGCATATGGACTGGCTGATTATTGTGCCAACAAAGAAGGCTCAATTTCTTTCCTGAGCTTTATGCTGCCGGTTCAGCATAATTATAAGATGCGTGTTTGTCAGGACGTTCTACATATTTTGCCCAGTAAGATGTTTTTAAACTGAATCTTTTTTGACTGCTGCATGGAAACCACGAAAAACTTGGGAAGAATTCACGCTAATTTCACCAAGACACTTATTTTCGTAATTGCCTTTGCTGTTGCACTCTCTGCTTCTAAATCTGTAGGTATAGTATTGCGATTGAAACAACCAAGGGTGTCTCAAATGTCACGCACTTAAAGTATGCGTGATCTAACGCGCTGTTACCAGTACTTGGTTTTCCCAGGAGAAATTGAGCTTTACATTTCGCAGTAAAGAAATTCTCGATGTGCATGTGAGCTAGCGGGACCCCTTTTGAAATTACCGGTGCTATAGGAACGTCTTACAGGGTACCTTACAAAAAACCTGGCACATACGATAACCGTATACAGCATTTGAGAGGCACGTTCCGAGAAAAAGTACAGTCTGCGTAGCATAGAAAGGAGGAACAAACAAGGAGAACGTCGATACAAGCAGAAGACATAGGCAGGGATGTCCATTGGCTACCCTCTTATTCAGGATGTACACGCTGGATTAAAGGGGTGGTTCCACCAAATTTGTGGCTTGCGCGTTCTTCGCTGCAAGCGTTTCTTATAGCTCTAGGAAGCATGATACACGCACCAAGATTCACGCATTCTCGCTAAATAATTTAATACGATCTTATTTATGCTGACAACTTTCGGTTTCGGTTTCTGGACGCCAAGTTGGGCAGTGACGTAGAAGTATAGGAGACTTGGTCACGTGACCACACAAGGCTCGCGCGAAGATGCGCAGCACTTAGCCAGGAAGCGATCGAAACTCGGCGAGTGATGTAGCAACCGATGCTTTGCCGGTACGTACGTTTCGGAGGTGGCGGAGGTCCGGAGGTAACTCACGTCACTACAGATATGGCGTGACGTCACTACAGCTTTCGTTGTCCTTCCTACAGAGCTACGTCAGTTTTGATGCGCTAGCGATGGGCATCGATCGGGAGAATGAGCATTTAGGTACACTTTGGAAGTGTATTATAATATATTCTAAACGTTTGTTGTGTCCGACCCTTCGTCTGTAGTGTCCTTGCATACAGAGGAAACCCACAACAGGCTTGTTATAGCCTCGAAATTTGATGGCACCACCCCTTTAACATTCTCACTATGTCTACATAGTGAGGACGTTAAACGCACTCGGAAAGAGCCCCACTAGTTCTATTCTGCAAAACATACATGCCTGGTAGAAGTGGCCATGAGCAGCAGATGCCAGCTTTGTCTTGGGCTGATGTGTTATTGATGTGACTTGTGTTATTTACTTATATCCAAGATAATATGAAGTGTCTGGGTGATGAATGAGGACCGAATGGGGAAGCACAATGAATTAGTTTGAAAAAAATGCAGATTGATGGTATTCAATGACAGACATAATCAAACGGTCACAACACGGGGGTAAAAAATACCTAAAGTAAAAAAAAAAAAAACACGCGAGCGTCTCCGACTGGGAGTGCTGGGGTTAACATACGTGGAAGTGCAGAAAACAGCCACCAAAGGAAGGAGAAAGAGAAATGGCGATTGAATAAAATACAAAAGGTCATGGGGCTGAAACAGGGAGGAGGTGCTTCGATATCCGTAAAGGAGTGTGGCGGTTTTAAGACTTAGATGTGGAAATTCAGCAGGCACTTGAAGTCAGGTGTGCAAGAGGGACTGGACGTGAATGAGATGACTATCTGTAAGGCACATCGCATTAGGCGCTGACAGGAGTACGGCAACTAAAGTTGCAAATACTTTTATGGGCTGGGCAGGATTTGACGTAACAAAAGCTCACAGCTTGAAAAAAAGCTCAGCTTGAAAAGAGAGTAACGGATATGAAAGAATGAATATCAGGCCTTCCTCCCTCTTCTCAATTTTGACTTTCCCACGTACACAGAGAAATTGTTCCTAAATATTTGCTAGAGGAACGTCTTTCGGGCCACAGCCCGCCTGTCAACGACTGCGATTCACTCTTGAAGCTTATGTTTCGTCAGTCTGTACAGGCACCGCTCATTCGACCACATCAGCCGCAGATCAACTTAGCAAGATGATTGCCCGTCACCTTCCGATTAAACAAGCTGCTGACATGAGGCTTCACTTGCAAGCTTAGGATTTCGATCTTGACGGAAGTCCCTTAGCCCAGACTGCGGTGGTTAGCCGTTGTGTTTACGCTCTGCCACGTCACTTTATTTCTTTATTTCGATGCGATGGGGATTCACCCACAAAAACTGCCAGCACCGCTTGCCTCACGTCGAGCCGCAATATTTGGGGAAGCTTCGCGATCGTTTCGGATTGTTCTGTTACAATTACGCGCAGGACACGATTAACCCACTTTATTCTAGAAATGAGGCAAGCACCACCGACAACGCTGCAAGGCATTAGGAATGAAGGAAGCAAACAGAAATGGAGAAGGCAGGGAGGTTAACCAGAAAGACTTCCGGTTGGCTACCCTACACTGGGGGTGATTAGGAAAGGGGAATAGAAAAATGAGAAAGAGAGAGGAGGGAAGAGAAGGAAAGGAGAGAGAGAGAGGCAGTGAATTCACTGCAGCGTGTGGAACTGCACCGCAAGTCAGAGGCGTTCACACAAGCCCGTCGTCCTGAAAAAGCACAAGAGGGCTTTTACTGCCTTGTGGGCTGTCGAGAGATGTGTACAGTGCTGTAATAGCACCTGTACAAAAAGTGGCTGATCATCCAGTCTTCGCAAGGTGTTGGCAAGTACTTGTCTCTCTGAGGCAAAATGAGGACTGTGGCAAAGCAGATGTTAAAGCATATATCCCTAACGGCAAAATCTGAGTTGCACTCGCCATCCTATCGTCGTACTACAACTAGCCTTGGCATTTTTCTAACGTTATTTTGAAGAGTGTTCGATCGTGCGTCGTGCGTAACCCTACTCGCAAGGCATTGCAAGGCATTGGCACGAGACATTGGTACGCTCACGCAAAAATACATTTTCTGCTCCACTTAGTCTAACTCCATCAGTCTGAAATGCGATTACGCACCATGTTTGCTCGCCTACTCGTCATATTTTCGTCGTTGTTCCTCTCGTTCATCGGATCTATAAGATGAGCTATTTTGTGTTGATTCCTCTTCAGGAGAGCGCTTAGTTAACACAGACACAGGACGGCAAAATTCAGAAGACAGGACAGAACCCCAGACAGATTGCACTCGTCGTCTTGTGTTTTGTACCTTTTCTTCGTGCGTCTATGTTAAACAAGTACTCTCCTGAGGATGAAGTTGGTCTTCTCATCTGCCGAACCGATTGCTTTTTTTTTTCGAGCGAATCCTTTATGTTGTGCGTTTTTTTGTTCTTACCTCTCAGTTAAAAAAATGTACCTACTTTTCCTGGTGTTCCAAAATGTCTACTACAGTTCTTTCATTATCTCTACCCAACCTCCTGCACAGAACACTTGATAGATGGGGCCTTATAAGAAAGAAGACTAACTTCACTTGATGCGACCTTACCATAGTTCCGCGAGAAACTCACCCAGACTTTTCCGTTCATGACTCTAACGTTCTTCAGATGTAGACTAATGTCGGCCTTTAACTGTTTCAGTTTCTAAAAACAGAGGAACATATATGGACATACGCTGCAAGTGAAGGGACGGCCATTCAATGTAAAGTAGATGCGAAGCAGAGTATGACCACCAAGTCAATTATATTCAATCGATCGTATATACTCAACAGAAGAAAGTAAGATTTCAATGTGTTTGCTGTGTTGCTACCGTAGCTTCAACGTATTACTTTGGGCATTCGCAGGAAGAGTTTCAGGACTACTAGGCCTGTTCGATGCCAAGCGAAAGGACACCATGGTCATCAGGCCTACAGGTAACGCTGTTCTAACACAGTTGCTAGCTCTCCTGCACACAGATGAACCGCTAAGCTATGAAGTGTTATTCCACGTGGCGCTGAAATAAGCTTGAATGCAAGTTGCAAGTCGGGAATGTATATATGGCACACACATAAGATCACATATTTACAGCACTATTTAAAGTTCCATAAAACCTTATAATTACCTGTGGCACCATTCCCTCCCACTTGAGGTTAACATGCGGAACAATGGGCGAGCGTTTCGGTAAGCGGGCGACTGAGGCACTGAGCTAGTCTGATAATGGTAGGGCGCCCCGTGGACAGGTGATGAGTGGCACAGAGCGCTGGAAATTGTCAATGAAGCTGGCGAGAAGGCACAGCTACATACTGCCAGACGCTGACGTAGAGGCAACGGAGTGTAAAATAACACCGCGAAAGAGACAATGAGAAAATCAACTACATCGGTAGCTAACACCGTGGGGAGGGATCGCGTAACAGTCACACAATCGCTTGTTCTGTGGCGACGGCGATCTTTCCGTAGCGAAGTGTTGACACCAGGAAAGATTCAAGTTGGTTCAAGCCTGCTCGAAATGAAGGAGGTGTTATGTGGCACTGACAATGCTTACAAGCTGCAAGGTGTCGTCGAACATAGTGACATTCAGGCTACATGAGTTATTGAAGGTGATGTTGAAGGTGAAACGCAGTCTGAGACTAGTGACGATGCATTGAAGAACTCTGATGAATACATCTAAGCTAGTGAAATATCGAGCGGAATAACTTGCCCATGAATTTGAGGATGAGAAGGCACGCTAAACTATCTTGAACTGGTGCTGGGCGATTCAACTCGGTGAGCTGAGAGGATATGCTGAACCGAGTGGCATGGTTGCCGTCAAGCGAGGCTTGTGGCGGCTTATCGACATCAGACGAGTTTCGGGCGGCACAATAATTCGCCCCACGGTAGGGCAGGTGGATGCGTGTCCTCATCGCGATGTTTTAGAGCAGTTGCCTATAAAAGCGAGCAGGACAGCTTAGGTCTACCGGTAATCGTAATAAGGGGAAAACAAATTTAGGGTGTCTTTTTCAATTGGGCTGCCGTTGCCTACGCGGACAGCTGGTAAATTGGTAAATGTGAGCATGTTTAGTGATCTAGGCGAGCTTGTTACGTATATATGGGTATCTATGCTTACTAACGAGTACTTAGTCGTGAGGATGTCGATTGGGTAGCGTGGGGTTACCATGAGTAAAAAGAGCACTTGCTTTCCGGATGGCCATTTTCGCGTCGCGCTGCGCCGGCTTTCTTCGTTGGCTGCACGCACACTGCTTTAAAAAATAATGTTTTCGACATAACCTGAAAGCAGGAAACAGGGGGGGGGGGGAATTGCCTACATATCGCCCAAGGCTTAATCGACCTGAAACCTACAACATCATCCCCTCCCGAATGGCCGACGCAGTTGCATCAGTGGGCGTTACGTTTAGTTTTTCGAACTAATACTAAACGAGTTGACTTCAAACGCAGCTCAGAAGCAAAAAGTGTCGCGAACGTCCCCCCCCCCCCCCAAAAAAAAAATGAAAAAAAAAAATCGACATGCGCCTCATCCAAATGAACACACCCGGGGACGTTCAAAGGACTTTCTATTCGGCAAGGCGCGAAAACTCCCCGCCGTGCTTGTGAGGAGGAAAGACGGGTTCCTGCAGGGGTCATTGCTTATGCTAGTCGGCCGTTATCCAGGGCCAAATGTAATTATTCTACGATGGAAAAGGGATGCCTTGACATTACTTGGGCTGCGCGAAAGTTTTGCCCTTACCACCATGCCTCGCGTTGACTGCCAATCTTAGTTTATCCTCCAGGTTGCATCTATCGGAGAGTCTCAGGAATTCGATATGACCGTAGCAAACACCTGACTCTGTGGCTGATTGCTTCTCCCGTATTCCGTTGACCCACCGCGGCATGGCGACCGATGAAGCAATGTTCCCGAGAACTGGAAGCAGAGTAGACGTCTTCACCTGAACAGCAGCGCTCAGAACTAGAATTAACAAGGCTTGTCGAGTACACAGAAGGCAAGACCACTGTTGTTTCTAAGGTTTTGAGCTCTGGATTGTCTTCCTTTAAGACCGTCGTCGCCTTTGTGGGGACCATCATGTACCGAGTGTCCTCTCGAATATCATAAACCAATAATGTACCTTATTTCATTATACGCCCAGAGAGTGCGCAAATGTTTCTTTTAACAGCACACCAGTCACCATCAGACCTCTTCATCTCCCGCAGCTCGTTGAGGTGTGACCGCTGAGTCCTTTCGAGATTTCGTTCTTGCCAACACAGAACGTGATCAGTATAGGTATGCTCAAGCAGGATCCGAACGGTATAGTTGTAATTGCAAGTGATTACATAGAAGTAGTAGAAGATTACATAGAAGTAGTAGTACAAGAGAAAGAGAGAGAGAGAAGATGAAGTTAGGTGAAGTATGTGAGGAGACCAGACAGTACACCGTGAATGGAGGTGAAAAGTAAAGGAACAGTGACGCCAACATGGACACGCGCTTTCCAGGTCGGTATGCTTGCTCCACTGCGGTGATTTCCCGCCACTACTGAATAAAAGAGAGACCGTAGACAAATGCAGTGCTTCCGCTTTTGCATGTTTTATTTGTTGCAGTTATATCATACAGCAGTGCTCGGTCTAGCCTTGAAAAAGACAAGTCCACTTGCGGAAACGGCGACTCGAGAACACAACCTCTGTTAAAGGACTTTTTCATAGCAGTGCTGGAGTCACACCACTTTCGTGGAGGCCGTCTGAAAATCTACAGCACTGCTTTTCTTCGAGGAATACGGAGCGATTGAGTAGTGGCCGCGGAAAGTGGGCATTCCGCGGCAGCAAGTAACTCCTGTTCGAGTGTAAACAAGAACTCCAGTCCAAGTTTTGTCGCTTGTAGGGGTGTGCTGAAGTTCTCTTTCCCTTCTCACCAAAGCTATGTGCAGTTTGAATCCCGTTATTCCGGCTGTCCTTTGTACGACGCTGGCAACAGTTCCACTTCGACTTGCTGCGATCGTGCTTTAACCGATAGTCACGGTGTACGTATAGCATTTTACGTGGGTTTCCGTGATTGTGGATGTCGCCTACACTATCTGAAATTTTAACTCCCTACTGCATTACAGTATTATGGTCTGTATGATTTTCAACCGCCCCATTAATTGCATGACCCACTTCGCCACCAGCAATATAACTGTCGCGCTGCGCCGCTCTGGAAAAGCTGCAGCGCAAAACGAAGAAGACAGCCGCATAATAGCTCAGAACTAGAGGCACAGCGAACTCGGGTCCAGCGGGCTCGGGCGGCAGCTTCGACTAATGACGTCCCGGACTAGGGATGTCGACCAGCCCGGTGGAGATAAGGGCTATCTAGATTTCAATAAATGTTTTTTTTCCTCCTGCTCCTCCTCCTCCTTCTCCTCCGCTTCGGCAGTTCCTAATAAAGTGGCGAGATCGGCACGGCCACGTAGGCCGCGTTCACGACGTCTCTCACGTCTCGTCTCTCGCTACAGTGGTGACCCGGAGGAACGCGCCCTTCGACGAGCGGCCGCTGCCATGCTTCCGCGACTCTGCCCGCCAGTGAAGCCTTTCTACCCGGCCTACCCCCGAGTGTTCTTCTATCAGCTCGACGCCACTCTCGCGATCAATGGCGTCAAGGAACAGCGGACGATGCACGCCATCCGTACTCGACGCCCTTCCGGTAGAGCTGCGTCATCTCGCTGCTGCGTCGAGCTCCAGCCCGCAGCCTTACGACGACCTTTGCGCTGCGGTGCTCGCCTACTACGGCCACACGTACCGCCCGCTTCTGGGGACCCGCGATTCCCAGGTTTCTCCTGCGCCGCAGCGAGTGGTACCAACCGGCCCGCAGCCCACCCTCCCATGGCCACGAATTTTCTTCCCCGGCTACGACTCCTTCTACCTCGGGTCCGGACACAGGAGCACCCATTCCTGTGCCCGACCGCGACGACCAGGTAGAAGACGCCCCTGCTTTGACCGACCTTCCCGAGGACCTAGCCGAGGGTCCACGAGGGTACGAAGGTCCGTCACTCATGTCTGCCACTCGCCCGTCTTCCCCGACCTTCTCGGCCCGTGACACCTCTGACACGCCAGACTCCACGGCGGCAACCTCGCTGCACGCGCTGGAGCCTGCCACGGACACGGACATCGTCACGCCCGCTGTTAGCCCCCCAGTCACGGAGGCATCGCCGTCGACGACGTCCAACCAACCCGACTTTTCATCGCACTCGGCGCTCTGCGCATTTCGCCAGCAGCGACCAGCATCATCCTCGGGGTCTACAGCAGCAGAAGTTCCTACACGTGACCAGCTGCGACCGAACTTCAGAGATGCTGCTACCATGACTGAAGCACCTGTGGACGACGTGCCTGGTCCCCTTATCGCAGAGCAGACCGCACAGGCCACGTCTGCCATAGAGCCAGACATCGAGCACGCAGACTTGCACACAAGCCCTCATGCGACGACTGACCTTCCTCCAAACTGCACGCCTGCTGGTCTTCCACGACATCCCTCCTACCGAGTTATTTACGGGGGGACGCGAACCAGCAGGACGGCAGTTTGAGAACAGGCACTCAGGGGTGTGATTGCTTCAATGAACGATCACATTGCCGATCCACCCCACACGAAACTAAGGCACCAAAGCCACAGCTATCTGCTCTGAACAGAGCGGCAGTCTTTAACCCGCCCTGCTACGCGGCCACGCGTTGAAGTCATGGCCTTCAAGACGGCGCAAGCGCCTGCTAGCTCTGCCCGACGCTCTGATAGACCACGTGCTGTGCACCCGCCTTCAACTCCACCTGCTGGCACCCTTGCCAGTGGCGCCCGCTCACGGCACAGGGTGCGCACACGAGTGATCCACAGGGTCATCGTGGGTCCCGCTTGTCTGTGACCGCAGCGCGCTGGTGTCTACTTCTTCGGCCGCTGCGCTTCTCTCAGTGCCGCCCGCCGGAACAATCATGAAGACCCTGTGCCCTTTCATGTTGACGACCTGGACTGTCCACGGACCCCTTTGTTTCGCGACACGACATTTTTTATACGCTTCTAATCGAGCAAAGCGCTAGGGGGGGGGGGGAGCCTATGTCGCGCCGCGCCGCTCTGGAAAAGCTGCAGCGCAAAACGAAGAAGACAGCCGCGTGGCTCGTGATGCGCGAGCCACGACCTCAGTGAGAACGCGCTCACGGGACCTGGCGGTTTGGACGCTGGCAGCCGCTGTCGCTCCGTTTCGGCAGTTCCTAATAAAGTGGCGAGATCGGCACGGCCACGTAGGCCGCCTTCACGAAGTCTCTGACGTCTCGCTACATAACTTTCCAATATTGGCTCACTCACTCCTTAGTCTGCTGTGTTGACATCACGACCTAACTAACTGACATTTCGGCAATATCAAATGCGAATTTCTTTTGCCTATGAAAGACGACGTAAGTACCTACCTTCTCAATAATGCACTTTGCATCGTCGCGGGCTTGTGTTGTCTGCATGAAACTTAGGTTTGTGGAGCTGTTACCACCCGCTCTGTGACCGACTCACATGTCACCGATTCTTATGTCACCCGTTATTGATTCATCGTATGAGCCACCGAGCATGTGCACTGTTCACGGGAATATAATTTGCGAGATTATTGCATGGACTACCAGCCATTTGACATTTAGTGTCCGTGATTGCAGAGACGCAACATTTTCCGCAGGCATGATCTACTGAAAATTATTGTGTGTCCTTAAAATTCGTCCCGTCGTATTACTTCCGTGTGCACCAGTCTGATACGATCGTTGACAGACCTGGTGAACATAAGGACGAGTTACAAATGCGCCACAATATCTCGACCGTGCAATGCTTTAGCATCTATTACCACCACGAAACTTAAA
>JALIZH010015301.1:0-37419 GCA_030522465.1 Rhipicephalus appendiculatus | reverse complement strand
ACATCAGTGAAGTGCAGCGTTATTAACAGGGTAAGTAAAGAGCAAGTGAAAAAGAAAAAGAAAGGATGGAGAAACAGGATTATCAGAAACAACGCAACGCATCTTCAACTTATAATGCAAAATTAAACCCCGAATTACGAAGAATTTGATATGTTCGAGAATCTTCAACTTATAATGCAAAATTAAACCCCGAATTACGAAGAATTTGATATGTTCGAGAAGTTAACTCCCATAAACACGGAATTTCCTCCCAAAAAGTAAACTCCGAAGAACACTGTCTTAATTTCAAGAAAAATAAACTCCGAAAACACGGAGCCCTACCGTCATATATCGCTCATTTCGAAAGAGGATCTGGCGTCAGGATTGGAGAAAAAAATGTTGATATAGAAATGAAGTTCAATACGGTTGAAATCTGGGCAAGTTGGTGACTGATCACTATATGGTGCGGTGAAGGAACGCGCTTTTGATGAGTACAAAGGGTTCAAAAAAAGAAAAAAAAGAGTGTTGAGTCTTCTTGCTCCACACAACATTAGTATGATGCTATACAAAACAACAAACACTTTCAATCGCCCTTTACCTGGGCCGGCACATGCAGTGCCAACAAAACTACGTACATTCATGGATAAAACATATTTACGATCTGTGCCATAATTCGCTAGTAGGCTCGTTTAATATACTAACGCTGTTGAAACACGTTTCTTCTGCCAATGTACACTTTGGCAGAATCAGTCCTACTACTTTCCGGACAAACCTTGTATGTCCAGGAAAGGCTGGTAGGACCACATATTTGGGTGATGTTAACAATGATGATGTGCAACTTACTCGGAGATACGCAAAGGTGTATCAAATACATTAATAACAGGGGCTCTCATCGATATGTGAATTCATGATTTCAAGATTTTTCCAAACAAAACGCAGCTCTTTAGTTTCTGTAATGTTCGCACGAGCCTCGGACATTTAGAGAGTAAGTGATGTTGAAACGAGCCTGGGCCGTTTAGAGATTAACGACGCTTAGAGATTAACTGATGTACTTCTCGGCAAGCTGGGCAAGTTGGTGACTGATCAATATATGGTCTGGTGAAGTAGCGCGCTTTTGACGAGGACAAAGGGTCCAAAAAAGAAAAAAAGAGTGTTGGGTCTTCTTGTCCCCCTTTGTCCTCATTAAAAGTGCGCTATTTCACCATCACCAGAGGAATCAGACATCACATTAATAATAATAATAATAATAATAATAATAATAATAATAATAATAATAATAATAATAATAATAATAATAATAATAATAATAATAATAATAATAATAATAATAATGCCTTTTATTTCTTCAAATAAAGCAGTAAATATGGCTAGGCCTGCCAAAGCCAATTGGAGGCTTGAGCGGCAGAGCCTGGCAGACAGAAAACAAACCGAACGCGTTACATGATTGCAGTTAATGACACAAGAGAGATATAACATAATAACGTGCACATTAGATTAGAAGCAATAGGGCATATAAAAGGTAATCATCCCCATTATACAGTACTTACAAAAATTGAAAGTGAACAAAAAGCACAAAGACAGCGATGTTTCACAAGCAAAGTGCCACATTAAATGATGGCTCAGAAATATGCTTGCAAATGAGTGCATATGTGAAAAAACACCAGATGCACATTACGCGTATAGACAAATACGCCTTAGCAGTCTCTTTAATTTGTATTTTGTTTTTATGCGAAAAATGCTGGGGGGCAGTACATTGAAATAAGTTGGAACATAATGTGTTCGTGTCCTAGTTCCATACCTAGTTGAACATCTTGGTCTCCAATAACGGACTTTGGGCCTTAGTGAGCGGGAACGGACATAAGGAACCAAGAATTCTTTGGACCAGAAATGTTTTAAGACAACCGTTTGTATTAAGAGATCATTGAAATTCGGCATTAACAGCATTTTGAAAATGTCTCTCTCAGAATTCATGTTGAGGTCATAAGATATATTTTTTTAGGATCGAACGTAGTATACTATCTAATCTGTTGTGCCATTGGACAGCACAGTGTCCGTAAATGGTTATTCCATAACGCAGTATACTGTAGCCTAGAGCGTGTGTTATCATCCTTCGTACTGAAAACGGCATATAGTATCTTATATTATATAGCAAACATGACACAGAATGACGACAGATTAAGTCTAGATAGCCCTAGAGGGAATGCAAAGTGGCAAAGCTGCTGGTGAGGATCAGGTAACATCAGACCTGTTGAAAGACTGTGGACAGATTTGCTAGAAAAACTGGCCACCCTATATACAAAGTGTCTCTTGACGGGGCGGGTACCAGAATCTTGGAAGAATGCCGACATCATCTTAATCCACGTCAAGAGCTTGAAAAATTACAGGCCAATCAGCTTACTGTCCTTGCCCACAAGCTATATACAAAAATAACAAAAATAATACCTATTAGAATAATGACATTAGACTGCGGTCAACCAAAGGACCAAGCAGGATTTCGTACAGGCTACACAACAATAGACTTTATTGACACTATCAGTCAGGTGGTAGAGAAATGCGCGGAATATAACCAGCCCCTATTCATAGCCTGCATAGATTACAACAAGGCATCGGTCGAGATCACAGGTCGGCAAACTCGCTGATGAGTCGACTCCCTCAGACTCACTCAGACTCAGATCGATCCGTGAGTCTGGGTGAGCCGAGGTGAGCAATATTTTGGTGAGTTTGAGTATGAGTGAGTCCGGCTGAGGAAAATATTGGTGAGTCTCAGCCTGAATGAGCCCTAAGTGCAAAATATATTTCTTGAGTGAGTCTGAGTGAGCTCCACCTTTTATTGCCGAGCTATGGTGCCCTATATTCATCTTCAGCATTACTTGATAAAATGGTTGCTTGCGCTACTTGGTGATTTGGAATCGACATGTGTGCACAGCGCAAGAAAACGAGGACATAGGAAAGGACACAACACGGGTGCTATGTCGTGTCATTTGCTTTGTCCTCATTTTTTTTGCGCTGTACCGTCGATTTCGATTCAGCACGTCGATTCAGCGCTACGATCAGCCTTAGATCAGCTTACGTTTATAGTCAAGTTTATTCACACATATGTCAACGCACCCGCGTTCATGCGCCACCACAATATTTATTGGTCGGAGGCATCAACTAGGGGGGTGGGGGGTGACATGACTTACCCCGCAAACACTTTCGCGAGAGGTTCTTGATGAAAATATCTCGCGTGACTCACGTATTGCATAATAGTGTCCTTACACGACTGCAACCACTCATAACTCGTATTTGACGGTATAATATCAAAAGGCGTATCAAAGAGCACCGATTTTGGGATATTTTCATTAAAGAGCATTGACACCATGATCGAAAAAGCTGATTTTACGCTCACGGCCTCATGAGTCGACTCACTCAGGCCGACTCTGTCTGAGGTCAAGGGGTGAGTCTGAGTCTCAGAGAGTCCAGATGAGTAATACTCGCATGTTGGTGAGTTTGAGTCCTAGTGAGTCCGGCTGAGAAAAAAGTTTTGCGAGTCTGAGTACGAGTGAGTTCGATTGAGGCAAATTTTAGTGAGTCTGAGTCGGAGTGAGCCCTCAGAGCACATTATATCTATTGAATGAGTCTGAGTGAGCTCCAATTTTTCGCCGACCTATTGTCGAGATATGAGCAGTCATGTAGGCACTGCGGAATCAGAACGTCTATGAAATATATATAAACATACTGAAATAAATCTATATCGGATCCACAGTCATTATAGCGCTCCATAAAGAAAGCGACAGAATCCTAATAAAGAAGGGTGTAAGGCATAAAGACACGATCTCCTCAATGCTATTTACCGTGTGTTTACAGCGGTTTTAACGATCCTAGATTGGGAAGAGTTAAGGATAAGAGGTAATGGAGAGTATCTTAGTGACATGCGATACGCTGGTGGAATTACATAGATGAGTAACTCAGGGGACGAATTACAACTCATGATTACTGAATCGGATACGGAAAGCAGAAGAGTAGGTCTGAAAATTAATATGCATAAAAATAAGGCACTGCGCAGCGGTCTCGACACAGAACAACGCTTTGCGATAGGTGGAGAGACACTGGAAGTTGTAAAGGAATACGTCTACTTAAGACAGGCAGTAACCGCGGAGCCGAACCATGAGAGTGAAATAGTTAGAAGAAAAAGGATGGGGTAGAGCACATTCGGCAAGCATTCACAGATCATGAATGGTAGTCTGCCACTATCCCTCAAGAGGAAGGTATATAACAGCTGCATCTTACTAGTACTTATCTACGGAGCAGAAACCTGGAGGCTTACAAAGAGGGCTCAACTTAAATTGAGAATGATGCAGCGAGCAAAGAAAAAGAAAATGATAGGTGTAACCTTAAGAGACAGCAAGACAGCAAAGAGCGTCAGGGAGCAAACGTGGGTTAAATATCATAGGTGAAATCAAAAAAAAAAAGTCACAGTTTCACCGCAAGGGTGAAGCAATGAATGCGATAGCAACAAATTGCAATGTTTGTTGCTATCGCATTCATTGCTTCACCCTTGCGGTGAAACTGTGACTTTTTTTTTTTGATGAGAATGTTTGTCATATTCTTTTGGAGTGCGTAAAGTACGCAAATGAAAGAGAAAAATTAAGGAAGAGACTAGCAAGTTTGGACAGACGCCCCCTCACATTAAATAAATTACTTGGACCATGGTCTGACATGAATCTTCAGAAAAAGGCGAACACCTTCCTGAAAGACTTCTTGGTGGACACCGGTTTGGATAAGCGCTTGTGATATACAGCTATATGTTGTTACTTACGGAATGATGTGCCATACTGTGGGCAGAACTAGAAATGTGCACGTGTGGACGCTTTACTGCAGTGTGAACTTTTGAAAGCAAACTCTAGTTTATTTTTCTCTTTTTTATTTTTGTGTAGTTGCGTGTTGTGCATTTTGTGTAATCTTTTTTTTTTTTTAAGCTGCAGAACTCATAGATATGGAGTAGCCGAGGTAACATGAACCTCAACCTCTCCACAGCAAGACAGATACAACAGAACAGAACAGAAATTGTAATGTTATACGAAGTGAGGCTGGCAGCTAACTCTTTTGGATTCGATCTCACGCAACTCTAGAAAACGCTGCTTTAAGAGCATACGGCCGCTCCAGGGACACTGCTCACCACATTCTCTTCGCGTTGAGAGCGCAGCACGTAGAAGGGTACACCGGCCCCCCGCTGTCGGCCGCCGAGAAGGGGAGATAACGCGCGCGCCCGCGATGACCGCGCTCGTAAAATCGAAGGTTGCTCGAGGGACCTCCCCCCCTCGCGTCTTTTCACGCTCACGAACGACGGGCGGGGCCGGTTATATATATACATATGCAGGGGATGACGGCGGCGGCCAACGGCGACGCCGACGGCAAAAACCAGCCGAGAGTGTCCATATAATTGCTATCGCAATAAAAGAAGAAATGGACATGAGCCGGTGCTTGTAGCACGTAGGCAGAAATACCGCTAGTCCTTAAGGGCAACTGACTGGATTCCAAGAGAAGGTAAAAGCTTGTGGGGGAGACAGAAAGTTAGGTAGGCAGATGAGCTTCAGCCCCCCCCCCCCCCCCCTGCATTACAAGAGGCTCAGCCATCGTCATCAGCCACATCATCAAACAAATGGCACATAAGACTTTGAGACGCATAGCGGGCAGCTCACTTTTCCACAGAATAATGAATAATGACTAGAGACCAACTTTAGGCAAATGCCTATTTCCTTGCCCTCTTATCGCTTCTACTTCCTTGCCCTGTTCCTTGCCGTCGTATTGCACCACTTTCATATATGAGCATGCATTAGAGATTGAGAAGTTCTTTTATAGTGTTTTTAGAGTGCCTATAAATGCCTATTTTAGCGTTTGTGCCGAAATGCTTCCAAAAGCCTATAAATACCCACTTTCAGAATTAGCGCTGGCACGAATATATTTAGCCTCAAGTTGCGCTACCGGGTGCAGTTTGAGATTACTATTCATGTTGTCGCGCAACATTGACCGTTCGGAACTCAATGCGGTTCAACCTATAGTCATCTATGGTTCAACCAACTACCGCAAACAACCACCCGCAGCAGTGATATGGTACGCGCTGGCGAGCATTTGGTGCCCCTCTCACATACCCTGAGCGGTTGGTGAATGCGTAACCACAGAGAGCCGTCAACAGAAAAGAGAGTGAGGGTATTTCAGCTCCACTAACCTGAAAGCTGGGGAGGTGGGAAGCATGCAGTGTTTTCTTCTTATCCTTATTTTTCTTTCTTCTTCTATTTCTTTTCTTTCTTCTTCTCTTTCTTCCCTACATGACCGGTTCCAGTTCCCTATGCCATGTAAGGAAGGGTGTTTCAGCTCCACTAACGTCATCGGCTAATTGTAGGGCTAACTGTCTTCTTCGCTTTTAGCGGACCGGTGGCGTATAGTGGGATTTACCCAATTGTTGTGGCTCAAACCCGTTTTTATGATTGACCGTGACTACGTGACACACCGTTACGACAGAAGACACCGCCATGCCGAGTCCCTAAGGTGCTTCGCACCTTGAAAAGGGAGAGAAAATGTCATATGCACATCGCTTTACTTTTGTTTGTAATTTACGTATTAAGGTTTTCCCTGCCAGGGGAGAAATTGGTTCTACGAAATTCGACCCGGCCAATAGGAGGAATCCCTCCTTTCTGGTCTCTTTGCGACCTCGCTCTGTTTTCCTTCTCTGAGCTTCTCAGTCATGCCTAAAAGGCAACCAGGAGTGTGTCGATTTCAGATTGGTACTTGACTCGGCGTACAGAACACGGGAGAGGCCATGTTCTGCGAAACGTGCGGGACAAAGCCCAATTGCATGGGTATCTTCGACTGCTGGCGCCTTTGGGCCATCTTGAACAATAACATTTTTGCTTTCCTGTCGTACATAAAGCTCCCACACGTTTTCGCTTGATGTCATTTACATTTATATAAAAGCTTATTGCGCCTATATTTACAATATTAGAGGCCTAAAACGTTGTTTTACCTGCTTGTTTATGGCGCCTAAAACGTCGTTTTGCCTGCCTATTTACGCCGCTTAAAATAAGCCTTTTAATTCAAAAAACCCCAGACCTGCGCGGAAGGCGCAGCACAGTCACAACGAAAGCTGAGAGAGCGGCCTTTCTATAGAACCATTTTAAACGCTCTTGGGACTACTACAAGCACACTTTCATGGTACCCACTACACCATAAATCATCATAATTTTTGTGTAGTGGGGAAGTGTCCACTGTGCTATTATTCGTCATTCTTCGGAAAAGCGTGGTACCCGTTGCACACTTGTAAGACATTATGTGCACTTTGTTGATGCTGTGGCTGACGACGTTGAAGAATTATGTCTGAGGCTTTGGTAATGGGTTGGATCATTGAACGACCCACTCGTTTCGCAATTGGCATTGTGCGACACCTGGTTGTTACTTCACTGTTTTAAAACGCTTTATTACACATGTTAACGCCATTCCGTATCCTACATGAAGCCTGCATAGGGTCAGTTTGCAGCGCCGTTAGAAACACCGGCGTAGCTCAGTGGTAGAGTATTAGGCTGGCGTGGATAGGGCCCAGGTTCCATTCCCATTCTGCCTTAGGTATTTTAGGGGCGAAGCTCCTAAGGGTGTAGGTCTGTCCCTCCTCTGTAGTTGTCGTAGTAGTAGTAGGTACGTAGGTAGATAGATAGCCACGTATAGTGGAACGTACCCACTCCACGTGATAAAGATGACGATGACGCAGTATAGTGGAATGTACCCACTACACGTGATAATGATGAAGTATAAGCGCGTTCCAGTATAGTGGAATGTACCCACTACACGTGATAACGATGACGATGACGCTGATGACCATGAAGTATAAGCGCGTTCCAGACCACACATTCTCTTTCTGCCATGGATGAAAACGATCGAGCTTCGCCCACTCATCATCATTCACTTTGTGGATATGGCGTGATTTTTTTTATTGATTCAGTTATTTCGCGCTATAGTGGTTAAGGACACTTGCGGCGGCGGACAACTACGGCGCAAAAACAGCCCTTGTTGTGATCCCATAACAGCTTTCGCTGTAAAAAATCCCGGCTGCGGCCCTCCAAAGCTCGGAGCTGAACGACCTGCTCTGGGCCGTCCGGCAGGCCAAGGAGGCCGCCCAAGTCCAGGGACTCGGAGCCGCCACCTGAAGCCACCAAGACCAAAGCGCCAGCCCACTGTATGAAATAATCTTCTTTCTTGTTCTAATAACGACACGGTTCGTATTTCCTTACTGCGCCGAATTATGGTTCAGCGCGCACATTTGGTCGGCCCCAAGAGAGTTTACAAGGCGCTCTACTGAAAAATGTTGCTCCTCCAGGTTTCGAAACGATTTTGCTGCGCGCTCCTCGTATGCCTGGCACTTTTTTTAAATACGCACAAGGTAATAGGTGTCCTCCATTACTCACGTGATTTCCGCGACGGAAATGACGTCGATGAATTCGTGGTGGAACCCCACTTAGAACAACTTCGTTTTAAAAGAAAACCTTTTAGTACCCCTATAACTAAAGAAAGAGAAACAGCAAAATCATGTCTTTTTTAGCCTCCGTAGAGTGAACAATTCCTGATATTGACGATTTGATTATTTGGTCAAATTTTATTCCGATCCAAAACCGGAACAGGCCGTGCTTGCTGAATTCGACTCAGTCGTTGTTCACAAAGAATGCGTCGACGTCCTTGTCGAAGAAGCGTTCAGGCCCACCGTTCTTCTTCACGCGCAGCGAATCCTTGAACGGTCGCTGCCTCACGTACGCCATCTCTGGAAGCGGCGATGCGGCGTGCACTACGACACGCCCGCCTGCCACGGGTTTCAGCACGCCTTCCTGGAAAACGCACAATCAGGCTATTTGTAATCGAGCACACAGCGAAGGAGGAAGTCACAAGGGGCGGCGCAGGGTAAATGCAGTGTTGTACGAAACGGCGTTCCAAGGAACGACGTTCGAGGAACTAGTTCCTTTTGAGAGGAACGAAGGAACGCCGCCGTTTCATTCAGGAACGGTGGACCTGTAACGGTAACTCGTTACGTTTATGAAGGGACGGCAGAGGGATCAGCGTTACTTCTGTAAGCGCTCCACGGCATTGAACAGATGCACGCAAGTGGTCCAGCATGCAGAACAGGGCGGATGGGCGACCGCGTGATGCGCAAAAAATGTACCGCTCGCTTGTCACGTGGCTATGATGCACCATGGCTTTCACTTGAAGGCACCCGCTGGGGGTGCAGGGAAGCGCGCAACGCCGGTACCGAACACGTGAGAGAGGAACAGCTACCTTTTTTTAACAACAGAGTTGTTATGCTCGAGGTTTCCCGTGTGTCCTATATATATAGCAAGAAAGTTATCGTGATCAAGAACCAGCACCCGCTCTCTTCGTCCTGTTTTGCTTCGCTCCCAAAACACGTGTGCCGATTTGTTCGGCGTAGGATGCAATAACTCTCATGGGTGAGATAACTTGTACAGAAAGAGAGAGAGAAAGAGATAGAGAGAAATTCTTGGTGTGACGAAAATTCTCGGCGAGGCGAGATTCAAACCCGCGTACCCACGACCCGCAGGTGAGCGTCGTAACACTCGGCTATCTGATTTGTTTTCTTTTTTTCATGGTATTTATTCGAAATAGGTATGGCACTTGAAAGCAATTCAATACAGACGGAGAACTAACATGCTCATTGTGTTCGTATCGGGGCACAATGACGAAAACAGAGAACTGAAGATAGAGCGAATACATCTAGTAGCGCCGTTTTGCAATTATACCTTACAACGGCGGTAAAAATAAACACTTCACCAATCCAATATACCATTCTGTCTGACTTTCCATTTGCTCCAGTACATTTGTTAGCTGAGTGGCTATCCTAACGAAGGGGGGTCGTCGAGGAAACTAATGGATCTGCGTTTATCCGCAACATGAGCGCACGCTAGCAGAGCATATAGCTTAGCATAGCAAGTATAGCTTAGCATAGTATAGTAGCATAGCTTAGCATAGTATAGTATATAGCAAGGGGGTGGGAAAGAGAAGTTAGGCTGATGAGGAACTATTATCGAGAGAGAACGATAGCGAGAAATAGAAAGAAAGGCAAGCGAGCGAGAAAAAGGTAGAAAGCGAGAGAACGGGGACGGAGAGAGAGAGAGAGATGGAGAAGGAAATAGATATAAAATAGAGAAACAGAAAAATAGAGGAAAAGAAAGGAAGAGAGAAAAGGATTGATAGACAGAAAGAAATATACAGAAATATGTTTGCTGACTGCGAACAGGAGACTTTACTAAGTTGCAAATGTGTATCCTGAACACCATTTTCTATTTATACTGAAATATTGAATGACAACTCCTTAAACACCTAAGTATTGTTTCAATGTGGTTTCCTTTCGATGCGGTTACCTGTGCAAGAAATTTAATTGAATTGGTGCATGTGTGGATATCTCTATTTGAATATCGGAAGCTCAGTATCCTGACTGCCCATTTCAAGACCGACGTGGAAAGTGCCACATGTCTAGGACTTGTAATAGACGAGCACGAAAGTTGCAGTTAGATATGCCTGTAGTTTGGCCGGTGAACTGCCTGGCTACCCCACTGGTGGTAGGCCATATATTTGTACGGGAAACCTTTCAACGCATTAAAGGGATACTGCACAAAATTTTTGCCGCCAAGATTTCCAGCCAAATTGAAAGATTGGGGGTTGAAATCGACGGACACAAGCTTCATTTCAGGCAAAAACTAGAGGAAAATAATGAATTTAATGAGTTTTTCGCAAACCGCCGCGTCTAGCGGCCGCGCCGTGAACTAAAGGGTGTGACGTGAAACTCGCCGGAAACAGGCATCCCACCAATGCCAGCCGTCGCCCGCGTCTCTCAACCCGCTCAGCTCGCACTACGTTTCCCAGAGCCCATGCCCAGAACCAGTACGGGAGCGAACAATGCTCCCGGCTGGGGTAAGACATCAGTGCTTTTGGGGGAAGGGAGAGAGTGGAATGGAAGGAGAGGTGGAGAAAAGGAAGAGAAGGACAGGAGCACGTGCACCCTGCAAGTGCCAGGGAGAATCTGACGTCTGGTCACGGTCCACCCAGACCACAGGGTGGCCAACGGGCGGGGACCAAGGCTACTACCGGAGACGGGCCTCACCAGGAGGGAACGAGCCGCCCTGCTGCGACTGCAGACTGGCTGCGTGTGGACCGCGGCCCGCCGCCATGCCAAGGGACGCTGTGACTCTCCCGCCTGCAGCCGCTGCGGTGACCCCGAGACCCTCGAGCACCTCCTCTGTGCCTGTCCTGGCCTGGCACAGGAACGCTCGAGGGTCACCGCGGCCTACCGGAGACTGGGCCTTCCTGCCTCCACATTGGAGCATCTCCTCTTCCCGTCTCGTCCGCATCTTCCAGCGCTCCGGAGCCTGGCGGAGTTCCTCGACGAGACGGGAATCGCGGCCTACCGCTAAGACCGGGAACCTTGCCACCCCTGCCCTTGCTGCCGGCCATGCTGCTGTTCGTGCTGAAGATCGCTCGGCCTCTACACCTCTAACCTTCACCCCTATCCACTTTTCTTCCCATTTTCCCCATCCCCAATACGCTGCGCCGTGCTCCCTATTGGGCTGCAGAAATTAGGCGTCTCTTTCTTCTTCTAACCACCAACACACACACACGTCATGGCTCGCGCTCGCGTGCAGCCGCCGCGCGCTTACAATCCACCAAAAATACAGTCAACTGTTCAAAAATACGTGAAACAAACTCTGTTTATCCGAACAGTGGCGTCTTCCGAGTAGAACTTCGATGTTTTCGTCAGTCCTTCAAATTTTTGTTCAGTATCCCTTTAAATACGAATGCACAGCCGGCGACAGCACTTCGCGCTAGTTTTACGAGCGTAGCTGCAATAACTGTGAACACAAAAAAAAAATAAAACCACGAGAAAAAATTACAGCCAGTTCTACATCCTGAAAACTGTACAAACTGCTGAGCAGAGCTGAGGATCCGCCTCCTTCTGTTGACGCTTGGCATGTGTTTGTTTAAGTCGAAGCTGCAGGTTCTTTGTCTTTGTTGGAGCTCAGCTTGCATGCGAGTCTTCCGGGAAGCGGAGGTGAAACGCCAGAGAATGCGGGTTACCTCGCATAAGCTGGTGTTTCACCTACACTTCTCTCTTTCTTAGATCTGCGTCTAACAACGGGCGCTGGTGTTTCGCTGTTGCTTCGCTGACTGGGACAGATGATTTAGCTCTTCGACAACGGTGGTGTTACAAATGTGGAGCCTGCGCGGCGTCCATGGCCGGATACGAAACCTCCATTTTTTATGGAGTGGCACCCTCTTTTCACCTATTTTGGGATTGTTTAGACACGTAGCCCCCCTTTTATTTTTACCTATTTTGGGACTTTGAGTGCGACGCCAAGTGACAACGTGAGCCGACAGTCCGGGCCCTTAAAATATCCGCTTTTAAAAGAAAACGTGAATACTCATTGCGGTAAATTACGGTAATTTCTTTAAAATACGCTCAATTCTTTAAAAGTTTTATATGAAACTAGTTTATTTTTTTTATTTTTTTGCATGTGTGATATATGCAACTTTGTCTGTACACTTTATTCAGCGCATCGCTGCAATCAGTGCCACGCTCCTGCTATCTTGTCAACGCCAGGACCTACGCGTCTGCGGCCTTAACCTCCCCACCAGAGACACCGCCAGAATGCCGGTGCTCGTGATCGTTCAGATCAGTGATCGTTCTCATATATTTTTCTGTCTCTCCGCATACTTCTTGGTTTTTGCAGTTATCGGCACACTCCAGCATAAAATGTCAACGGCTTGTGTCGTTACAGCTACTCGTCGTAGCAGAGCTCCAGCGTGCGCTTCTCTTTACGTAGCCCCTCGCAGCTAGTCAAACGCTTGTCTAACGGTGCGTCGCATGTCTTTCTATTCTCGTCCAAGAGGTTGGCTCGAAAACCTTCTCGCTATGTGCAACCAACGAGCTCAGGCAAGCCCAACTACCCTTCCTGCGTAGCCTCTACATCAGCGTGGCGGTGCTGATTGCGGAGGCCACGCAAAGGGAAGCGCGGCTCAAACCGTGGAGTGTGCTGCCGTCGCCAGTGATGAGTTATGCAGGAAAGCATTGGTGAGGAGGAGGGAAGCACGCAGTTGCAAGCATCTGCCTTGACGCAAGGTGTGTCGCTTAATCTGTGGTGTGAATATGTTGATGATGCTGTATCGTAATCGCTGACAAAATTTCCAAAGACAGCGTCATTTTAAAGCGGTGCGAAATCACAGAATGCGCAATGTCGCTTGGGCTAACGTTTAAATATGTGGACTTGTCCTAACCTACGCAGCCTTTACGAAGACAACTCCACTTGTCAAAGCGTCAGCTTCAGCGACATTCCATGTTCTGTGGCTTCTGATCGCATAGGAACATGTCACACATACCCATGACCTCGGCTCAAGACAATATGTCTTGAGGTTAGGTTCGGTTAGTTTGATCGTTAGAGTGATCTTCAGTGCTCGCGTCAGTGTTCGGCATCGCACGAAACTGTTCCCGCACCACGCAGTTTGATTGCGCAAGGCTATTTAGCGATTAAAATGGTCAACACAATGTAGAAAAGAATATGAATGCAGTGTGCTTCCCCTCCACCGAGCCAGAAGTTGATATCAGTGACAATTTGGGGAAATGAAAGGCTACTGAAGAGACCGGTGCACAGTTAGGTTAAGAGAGTAAACGTGTACATTGTTAAGAAAATGATGAAGGTCTTGTACGTTAAAAAATTTAATGTAATATATACATTACGACCCCAAACGTGCGAGCAAGATTTGCCTTTTGGAGACTTCTGACTGCTACTTATTGCAAAAATTCGCAGCGCCAATTGCTAGATGGGAAATGCACTTCAAATGGTGATGCACATGGTGTCCACACGTGTGAGCAGCACAAACTGAGCACCTCCTCGTTTTCGCAGCCGCTTTCCTGTTCATAGTGCCAAATTAGCCATCGTAAGCTCATGCCGGTCTCTTTGCCTTTCTGCAAACAAATTGTTGGCAGAACTCATTAAATTAACGCAATCGTTCAACTTACATGTCGCTTCCCCTGGGGTGATGCCTCGCAGGCGACGGAGAAGCATAGGGCCATGATGATGGCGACGCTGACCAACTTTACGAGCCCTGCTTCACAAGCCATTGATGCACGAGTCAACGAAGCGCTCGGCTCTTGAAGAGGCGGTCCTTGAAAAAAAAAAAAAAGTTATACACGTGACCGCGTCAAATGCGTTTGATCATTGTGTGGGCTGTAGTGTTTTAGCGTTTACGTCATTTCAGCGCTTACCTCATTGTATAAAAGTGAAAACAATAAATGAATCTATACATCACTTGCACTGTAAGTGCCTGAAAAGCAACGCTATTGTTATTGCTAAATACTACTGCTTTCGGAATGCGAATATGACTTTGTTTTCTGACACTCACATATCTTGTCGTATTTTGCGATATTGCCCTGTGCCTGACCACAAATTTACCTCCAATACAGTTTAAATAATTCATAACTCCTTCAAGTGAAACGTGCATGCTCTTTTTAGGCAGAGCCAAGATATGTGTGCATGAACATGGTATTTACCCTTCTAAGTGACATCAAATAAAAACAGATGCACTTTCTGAGTCAAGCAATCTTTTGACACTGCACAAGCAGCACCACAACATGACAGGTTCCTTTACTTGCCTTTCGGCGCATATCTGCTTCGTAATTTGTTAGGTTTAACGAATTGTATTTGTTTCTGTTTTTATACCGTCCTTATAAGGTATTACAGCTTTCCCGATAAATATATATTGGAGGCAAGGTTCTTGCTTAAAATACTGTCAAATTTCCGCCGGACGTTACTACATGACACTAGTGCACCATAACCACTAGCTGACACTAGTCGTTATAGTGCCCGACTGCTGACCCGAAGGTCGCGGGAATGAATACCTGCCACGGCGGCCGCGTTCAGAAGGAGGCGAAAGGCTAGAGAACCCTGTAACCTGGCTTAGGTGCACGTTATGGTCAAAACTTCCGCAGCCCTCCACTAACGCGTCCCTCATAATCATATCTTGAATTCGCGACTTAAACCCCAACAATTATTGATCCTCGCTCTTGCACATGATGTTCTTTTTTTCTCGAAAAGTCTTCGTAAATAAACTTCTACACTCATGAACATTTTCGTAGTGAATCCGCCATAGTTGCGAGTGCTCCTTTCTTGTATGCTACTGACTATACACCGCATTTTTATGAATGTGAAACCCTCAAGGCCAGCTTTTTTCGAACGGTAAGTACGAAGAACGTGAATAACGCACTACAGCTTGCAAAAACATAATCCCTTTGTAGGATGAATGTATATAATCTGCAGTCTGGAATAGTGAGTGATGCGGGCGCAACAACTGCCTTCTTCTCTTAACACATCACTTTACTATACTACCCCGTCAAACTGTAAATACTTGCGTGCGACTTGTTTCAAACGACGCTGTTGATATTGGACGGATATACCTGGATGCATCACACCTCAGTATTGAAGCGCACACAAGTGAAGCTTTAGAAGCACATACACAACAACTACGCAGCGTATTTCTGGACACTAAACTGTAGTTTTACATGTAATAACGTATGATTCAGTGGTCTTCCTATAAAAACGTGCAGTGAAAAAGCAGTTATTGCATGCAACAAGTAGATACAACTACTTTGATGACATACAATAACTATCGTTGCCGTTGTGTTGTGTGTGTTACTGATCGTCCGTGATATACCGTTCAAAAAGAGACAGTGCCCTCTCAAATGCTGAAGAACTTCAAGATGTATTGCTGCTTTTTAGGCTCGTATGTGTACAGTCGGAAAGGGAATGAAACGAGAACAGAGTGACATCTACATTCTCTGCTGTTTCGCATTTCTTTTCAAGTGGTAGTAGCCTTCATGGTAGTAATAAGCCAGTAGAGCCATCCATGATTTATTATTAAGTGTTTGTAGCCAGGATTGTAATAAGCCACTGGAGTCATCTATGATACAATCAAGAACCATTCTAGCACCTTTTTATTGCCACCAAAGCCAATGAGTGATGAAACCAGCGTTCCGCGCTGTTCGCGTTTCTTTACCTCCCCCCCTGTAAGTGGAATGTTTGGCTGCAGTGGTCGAACTGTACAGACATAATTACTTCTTTTTTAACGTCTCTGCTCCAAATTTGGTTAATACAAAAGGAAATGGGGTTGAGAACTTTTTGATGAAAGGAAATGATAGTTTTTTTTGTTTTTGTTTTTTTTTTTCAGAGAAACTTAGATTCGCAGAACGCACTGCAAACTGAGGAAGGGCTATGGACGTTTTGTATAGTCTCCAAAGGTAAGCCAAGAAAAAGATATTGACAACCATCCGTTTGTACCGCGAAGCCGCAAGAAAATCCATACAGATTTCTCAAAAATAAAGCTCCTTAGTTGCCGAAAGATTCGTTCGGGTCCGGGTATCAAACCCGGGACAAACGCCATTCCGCGGTGGTCGCTTTACCCATCAAGCTAACCAGGAAGCTAGAAAGTAGCCACGCGAGGCGAATTCATCGACGACTCGAAGCAAATGAATACGTATTATTGCAAATCGATTCTGCGGAATTCCTCAAGGTGGCGGATGGGTTAGGAAAGGGTAATCGATGAACAGCCGTTTGCGATAAAAGGTACTGTCTCTCCTACAACTGTTCTAGAGAACTTGCGAAATGGCTTAAACGAAAGTGTTTACAAATACGCTTACTCCCACTGAAACATGTTTATCACTTCTACAGCGAAGTAACATGTAAGCACACAATTAGGTGCATATATGAAGCCAGAACCTATGTTTTTTACTATAACAGATGTTCTTTATGTTCCGACATCAAGTCAAACATTTAAAAGGCTTGCGTAGAGCAAAACCCAAAGCCCGCGCTCTTCGTATAGACATCTGCATCCCGCTCTGTTCTGAAGTAGGCCACCAGGTTAACGGTCGAAACACCGGCAACAATTTCCGCGCGTTAAAATCATTATAAATCCGAGCCGGTGACTACACAGGTGATATCACTGTTTATACAGCACGATTTACCCACGCTACAAAACTAAAGAAACAGTCTAACTGTTTTAACTATCACATTTTACCACGCAATGTGAAACAGAGTACTTACTGCGTCCAACGGCCACGGGTGCCTTGCAACTTCGTTCACTTCTTCGTTGCGTATAAATGAACAAGCTTCAGCTGAACCTGCATACCTTTTGTTTCTTATTCCTCTTGAACATATTCCACCCACAGACAAAGTCTCCAAGAATTTTGACTCCAAGAGACGCAGTTTGTATTCGATATTCCAGAACTTTAATCATTTCGGGTCACTGCACCCTAGGTTATAGCAGGGCTTTTCAATGCCTTTTCAGAAGCAGAGTGTTTCAAAGAACACGGTGATAATCCACAAATATGTATGTGTCATTCTGCATGACTATTATAATGCGAGAAAGAAACAAGAGAGAACCGCCTGAGTTAATTTTAAATCTTCATTTTTACAGCGAAAGCTCTATATGGCTAGGAGAAACGAAAAACCGCTCGGCATCTGTGTCACGAGCGGTCTCCATTGGCTGTGCTATCAGTTACGTCATTCTGAGCGTCGTACCATTGGCGCGCGAGCTTGGGTACGACGCTTGCAGGGTCAAACGCTTGCAGCAACGGCGCGCCGAAGAAGCGGCGTTGCGGGCAGAACAGCGTCTACGTGATGATTGCGGGAGCGCGTTCGCCGGGGCGAACGCCCTCTTTAGGCGAGAGTTTCTCCAGAGGCACTTTGGCTTCGGCTGCGACGTCTGTGACCGCCTGTGGTTCCGACCACAACCTGGCAACGATAGTTGCGGAAGGCTTCAGTGCAGCGTCGGGTTGATCCCACTGCTTAAACACCGGGGCCGCACATTTTCAGCTTCGCTGGTTAACCATTTGTACGGAGTGCTTGGGTGGTGATTTTTTAACGCGATAGCGTTAAAGAGCTCGTTTCGCAGAAATTCCGGCGTCGGCGTCGGCGTCGGTGTCAGTGTCGGCGTCGGCGGCGGCGTCGTTGGTTGTGAGCGAAAAATCATCATCTTGTCCGTGACCGAAAAATCAAGAAAGATGCAAATAAAATAATAATAAAAAAAATCACAGCATATCCACGGAGTGAATGATGATGAGTGGGCGAAGCTCTGGAGGTTTCATCGGTAAGCCGTGAATCTTCCGTGAATTTTCGTCCAGTACATCATCAAAGACGTGACAAACACTGTGTGTATATGTACAAGAAATTTTATTTATTCGTAAATGGTAGCTAGACGTGGCTTCCGGTCCCCCCTTCATTATAACGGCTTTATGGTCGGTGAACTGGAGGGATAGGGGTTCTTATATGGCTCCGTAGAGGACTCCTAGAGGGGAGAGAAGGGGTGAGCGTAGAGGACGCACATCCGCTGTGTGGATTTGGAACGCGTACGCCGCTCCGTAGAGTAGAGGATTCCTAGAGGAGAGAAAGGGGGGTGAGCGTTGGAGAGGAGAGAGAGGGGGGAGGGGACACGCATGCTCTGGAGGGGTGTAGGACGCGGGCGCCGCTCCGTACAATAGAGGATTCCTAGAGGGGAGAGAGGGGGTGAGCGTAGAGGAGAGAGAGGAGGAGAGGACGCACATCCGCTGTGGGGATGTGGAACGCGGACGCCGCTCCGTACAGTAGAGGATTCCTAGAGGAGAGGAAGGGGGTGAGCGTTTGGAACCAACCTGGGCCACACACAGCACCTGCCTAGCCATTGCTAAGCTGCCCCTCTATGCCCCTCTATGCTGCCCCTCTATGGTGGTGGACGGCCTTATTGTACTACAGTGTTCTGCTTGACATACATGGCCACACCGCCTGCGGGACGCTCTGCTTCCTCGGTGCACACGATGGATGGTCTGGAACGCGCTTATTCTTCATGGTCATCAGCGTCATCGTCATCACGAGATACTGCCGGTTACGCCGGACGCAGGACAAGGTTAGACTAAGAGGAGCTTCGCCCCTAAAATTTCCGGGTCCGAATGAGGATCGAACCCGGGTCGTCTGCGTGGCAAGCAGGTGTTCTACCACGCAGCGACGCTTCTGCTTGTGATTACATATAAAATAACTTCCTCTGCTTGGAATTGCAGTGAAAATAACTTTCATGCTTTACAAACACACGCATCCTGTATGAAGTCGTCACAATTCAACATGTAATATCGCAGTAATATTGCGTGGTACAAGCATGCATAGCCATCGGGCGTCAGAGGATGTGAATATCATAACGATATTGTGGTTCAAAGCCCTGTACCCATTACAAAAGACACACACGTTACGGCGCGTATTCCCACGTAGTGGGTGCATAGCAACTTCGAAAACATTTCCCGCATTTACCGCGCATAATTGCTCGTGGTTTAAAGCATGCTACGCATTACATAGTGTGCACTAAGGGATTGAAGTACGGACTAGGAACAGGATATCGCTATCGCGTTCAACTCTTAAAGGGCGAAGCTCAAGGGTCCCCCCAATTTTTTTCCTCATGTTCTTGTCGTGGAATTTAATTATACGTATACTGTCACTTTGAGATATATGTAATTTTTCGGTTGCGAAGGTCCTCCAGTGTAGTTTCCATCTTTTAGTCTCATTGCTCGCAGTAGTAGTAATTCCCTTTATACAGCATTTTGTATAAATTTAGAATACATATATCCTTAATGTGTGCATGGAATTTACCTTTTGCTGCACAATAACTAGCTCATACCGCTAAGTGCGCCCATGACATGAAAAAATACGTTATCATCATTTTCACTTACAGGGAATACAGCAACGCAGCAAAAATTTTTAATATGCATGAGAACCGAAGTATTCCACTTTGAAGGGTCTATTACATTTACTGAAAATACAGTGAAAGCCGTTAACATCGAACTAGGCCAAACAGAATCATCCTTTACACTGACCTAATTTCGAACGCGGCAATGCTTTAACGTCAATGCACTGGAAAGTTTACGGCTACATCGAACAAAAACATCCAGAACACTTATATATCGAACATCGGAATGTGTGATATGCCCCAAGAATTTGGCTTTCCCTCACACGACGTTGGCGTTTTCTCACGGAAGGGCACCTTCTCGCATGTATTTGGGAGAGTGAGCGGTATGACAAGGAGGGCGCCGCGCAGAGCGAGTAGAAACTATGGTTTCTGCCATGACTCGTCGCCGTCGCAGCCGCCGTACGGGGTCTCTGTTCGCTTTTCGAACTCCCTTTGTTAATGCTGTAAAGCAAAAAACACAGGCCGTTTTTCACAAGTCTGGTGATAATCGACAGAGTCGACCGTACACAAAAGAAGTATAACGCCACGAATACGTACATCCCAGAAAGCACCCTGATTATGATATAGATATAGATAAAATTTCAGCCCAGGCATCCCGCACTCTCGGCTACCTTAAACGTAACCTTAACGACGCTCCAACATCAACCAAATCACTTGCATATCTGACATTCGTTCGTCCTCAAGCTCAATTTGCCTCATCAATTTGGTAACCTCATCAGGCCTACCTAATCAACGCCCTCGAACGTGTTCTAAACCGCGTCGCGCACTTCACTGCTAAAGATTACAGCCGAACTTGGAGTATCACTCCCATTAAATCTTCACTATCATTGCCTTTTTTAAATTCCCGCGGAAACAGGGTTGCCGTTGGTGGCTAGTTTGGGCCAAGTTGGCTACATTTGGACCCCGTTGGCGACGAAAATTTCCAGTTGGCACCATGGCTCTTTAGTCTTTTTTGTTAAACTTTTGGTTTTAATTATTCAAAATGGTTTTATTTATTCATCAATAGTAAAGACTCTGTTGATAATACCGCTTCTGTTCTATTTGGCTAGAAATTTGGCGATAATATCAAATGTCATGGATACTTTGGCTACTTTTGGCGTGAGTTCTTGCGCCTTTTCATGTCCATCCAACGGCAACCCTGCCGAGAAAGAACGCTTTGATCTGCTTATTTCACAAAATAGCATCCGGTAAGCACGTAAGCACCCTCCCTTTTTCCTAATCGAAACGACCGTCTCGCCGTTTGCACAATAACCGTTCTTTCAAACGGAGGTTCGGACGCACTAACGCATTCAACTCATCAGCATTGCCAGTAGCACTTGAAATATGAAATGGTCTTCCCTATAATGTTTTCAACATTCATGATCCTCTATTGTTTCGTCACGAAGTAACCATCATTTTATAATGACTACTGGCTTCTACCTTCTACTTGAATCATACAAATGCTCTTCGCTAACTATTGTGTAGTGTGTTATAGATATGCGATGTACCCTTACAAACGAGTTTCTCTGCATTATGTTAATTAGCAGTAGGTCACGTTTGCTCTCGCTAACAATTATATAACGTTATTTTATAGTTTTATGTACCATAAATTTTATAATCGCGTCTTAATGCTTCCACTTATGCTATCTTATACACTTTATATTCCACCCCACACAATACTCCTGCTGGATCCTGTGGGGGGTCTTGGGAATAAATAAGCGAAATATTGAACAACAATTGCACCATCTCCCGCTAAAGGGAACCATGTGTAGATGCGAAGCAGCGGGCGCTAACGCTTACACAGGCGGCGGCGTTGACGCTGGCGCTCATCGCGGCGTTGCGCAGGAGAGAAACCTGGGGAGGCGCAAAGCACGCAGTGATGGACCGGTGTTTCCTACATGAACATGCCAATCGCTGCTAATGGGCAATGAGAGACAGAAGACTCCGATTGGACACAGAGACCCACAGTCCGCTTTTAGTTAATGCGCACGCTGCGAACTTTTATTGTTCAACAACGCACAGGAGAAATCTCCCACCGGCACCACCTTGCAGGGCAAGATCCAGTGCCTATTCGCCTCGAGATCTTTGAGTGGCGCCCTCTCGCGTGTGACGTCAGGGAGAGGACTCGGATGCAGCTCTTCGCGCGCGCGTTCGCTACGTGACGGCTGCTGGACGCTGCCGGCCTGTCTATCCTGCTCGACTTATTGAAACAATTTCAAGTTCATAAAGCAATTTGTACTGAATGTTCAAGCAAAATGCCCAGCGAAATATAGCGGAGTTGCCGTCAGGAGCGCGTTCTGTGTCGATTGCTCCTGGTGTCGTCTGCTAGCCATCAATGTGTACATGCGCTTACATGGCGACGATTTCTTTTCGCGACTGTTATATGGCCGTGGCGCACTCAAAATGACTTTCCCGCCCGTTTTCGATAACTGACTTCAGCGTTCGGGCTTCAGCTTCCATGTCTGCGTTAAAGCGCAATAAATGTATACCGCGTGCTGCGCGTGTTCGGTTGCCAAGCCTGCTCCTTCGATTCAATTCATATGTTCGGAGCATGACAAACGACGTGTGATGTCATTCAAATAAATTAGGTGGCGTTACCGGCAACAACGTTTGATTAAATACACATATTTAGCAGCTTCTGTGTAAGCGCGCGTAAGTACTTTAAATTGAAACACGAAATAAACAGGGTGAGTCTAAAGGGGATGCACGACGGGGATATGAAATATCGGTAGGTTGTCCGGAGTGATTTTTTTTTGTTTTTGTTCTATTTTTTTTGCAACATATTTTAATCCTTACGTTAATAAATCGACATTTCTTCACTCGTTCACGGTGGTCTGACAATATGCTGAACAGAATTAGTGTAATCATACTAACGTTGATAAATATAAAGCCTTTCGCATCGAAAAATGTATTTGCAATAAAATACTGTAAATCAGTCTCAACGGTCGACTCCTGATGTGGCTTGGTGCGATCACTGTACTAAAGAGAATCGAGTTCCTTATGCATTTGCCTAAGTTGACTCGAAGGCGAAAGCCATCTTTTTCTTGAGTCGATGTGTTGTTCCTTCGCCGCCCCCCCTCCGAATGCTTTCTGGGACGTAACGTGGTTTTGCACTGAAGCTTTCTACACATCACCTGGTTTTGCATCGCCTCCGAGATCGGCCCACCAATCACGGAGGCAATGCAAAGCGACGATGTCATGTGATCACGTAATCATGTGACGTGACGTTATGACGTCACAAATTTCGGCGGTCTGCGATGTCATGATGACGTGATCATGTGATGAATTTTCGCACCACTCGTGTTGACGCTGGTGACGCGGGACGCCGACGGTCAATTTTCGCAATTTATGTGGAATCTAAGGCTCCCACCTTAAAATATTCAATCTTGTTACAGCACGGTAAAGAATCACAATAATCAGCCACAGGGGCCAAAAGAATGGTGGGAAAGAGCTCTCCTTCTCCTCTTCCTGGACACATTCGCCGATTTTTCCTAATGTTTACGAAGCTGTACTATCGGTGTCAAGTGAAACGCGAACACTGCAGCGGATCGCGTTGCCCAAGCATTAGAAATATAGTGCGCGCCATCCTGTCATTACCATTGGCAGGCTCGCACAGTCGAGTATATAGGCAGCACTGCGCGATTGAAAACATGAATGCGGCTCATGAACGTATCTATCTCTAATCATAAGAGTCGAACTGTACCACGCTCGCCACTGCTGGCGTTTCATTCCGAGCGATCTTATTTGCATCCAGGTCGCCCAATCTATGCTAGAGGTCCGCAATAACGCGCTGGTCGATGAACTTATCGATTTCATTTTGTCGGCTGTTGTGTCTGCACAAGTCCACATGACTACAATTGGGAGTGGAGCGTGAATTTTCGTTCAGCTCAAGTCTGTTTACACAACGCTGATTTTTCGCGAATAAGCCGCAAAATTGATCGCGCTGCGATTTCAAAGCAGCGGAGACTCTCACTTGGCGGGGGGCGTTCGCGCTTTCACGTAAGCTATTTCAACGCCATCCAGCCCAGTGAGCGACGCTACGAACTCGGGGGGCATGAACCTGACCGCGATGGCTGTCGGTATACAGAATATATGTTAAATGTTAACTTTTCTTAAACTCATGTAATGCTAGCAGTCATCTCATAAAATATCATAAGAAGAAAATGCAGCTAGTAGTCGAGGAACGCCGTGCGACGCGAGGCGAACTATAACGAAAATGCTTCTGTTTTAGCCAGAGCGTAGCAGACGACAAAAGCCGAATCCCCGCCCTTGCGTCACCGGAGCGCCGTTCGCAGCGCCGCCATCGGTCGCACACGAGGCGAATATATACGGGGTGGCCAGTGAACGGTTGTGCAGCGCGAGCAGTCGGTTTTTTCAATCAAGAAACTCGCTAGCAGACGCTGCCTGAGTCGGCGTCGCGAGGTGACAGAGGGGGGGAGGGGGGAGCGTAGGAGAGGAGAGAGGGGGAGGGGGAAGCGCATGTGCAATGGGGTGTAAACGCCGCGGGAGGCATGCCTGGAGGAGAGAGAGGGGGGAGCGTAGGAGAAGAGAGAGGGGGGAGGGAACGCGCATGCGCAGTGGGGGGTGTGGTCGCCACGGGAGGGATGCCTAGAGGAGAGAGAGGGGGGAGCGTAGGAGGAGGGGGGAGGGACGCGCATGCGCAGTGGGCCTGTGGACGCCGCGGTGAAGGATGCCTAGAGGAGAGAAGGGGAGCGTAGGAGAAGAGAGAGGGGGAGGGGACGCGCATGCGCAGGGGGGTGTGGACGCCGCCGGTAGGGATGCCTAGAGGAGAGAGAAGGGAGAGCGTAGGAGAGGAGGTGTGTGGAGAGGGTTCGCGCATGCGCAGCAAGGGTGGTCATGCCGCACACCACCACCACCACCGGATTGAACTCCACTATAAGATGCTTCGCATCTAAAAAATGCCAACATTAGGCCCAGGGAAGGCAACAGGCTTCCGGCACGAGACATGTACGCACAGCTGCGTATAGATGATACGGAGGCGCTGCTTACATCGATATCGCATTTCCTCGCCTACAACCCTCCCCTGCATCTACAAGTCACGAGAAAACTACTTTCGTGCATTATCGTGATGTAGTTAGGTGAAGCGAACTTGTTCACCGGAAATTCGCAATCTAAAATACAGTAAACTCTTTAAAAATTTTATGTTGAAATATAGGATATATCAAACCATTTCTCGTTTTTTAGCGAGTTTGACATATGCGGGTTGCACTGAATCTCGTTTGCTTTTTTTTTCGGCGCTCAAAAAGACAGGAGCTACATAGGGCAAACGGCTTGTTGTATGCGCACAATTGGCCGACGGGCTAGTTGGTAATTATTTATGGTAACTTTTTCCTCTTGTGGCCCGCCCGCGAAAAGTCCGCGAATACCATTAATTCACTAACACCACCAATAAACCTGCCCATGTTAGTATATTCAGGTGGAAGAGCTTGCGATGGACTAATTTGTGTGGATGGCGAACACAAAGTCATTTTCTAATAGACGCTTCGCTGCAGTGACTAGTAGAACAAACGAGAATACTAGCCGGGTGGCACGGCGTCATCCCTGCATCTTGTCTGGACCGAAATGCAGTTCACTCATCATCATCATCATCATCATCTCCACCAATGATCCAATCACTCAATATTTATTTTTACTACACCATCATACACCACGAAAAAAAAAAGCAAAAACATTATCTTTGGCCCATCCACTCCGTGAAGGCGTTCGTATAGTGAAGCTGTTGGTGCGATGATGGCCCTTGCGACATTCCCTGCAGTGGGCCATGCTGCCCTCAGTAGGTGCAGGTGACCCTTCCCCAGCCGTCTTGCCTGGGCTTCGCGACTTCACATTTCCGCGTCGTCGGCTCACCGCTGGTGCTTGGCCTCCGCTTAATTAGCTCGCAACGAAACTTAACGAGACTTCTCACACCGTGATATGCCTAAGGACAACAAGAGACGAGTGGTCACGGCACTAAATGAAGATTTTAGTGCATGTGATTGTAGTGTGTACTAACAGCTGCCATATACAGTATGTACGAAGGCTCACGGTGTTCAAGAAGCTAGGATCTTTAACGTTGAAAAACATGAACGAATGAATAAGATTACCAGTTTCTCATTCATGGAAATTCCTGGTATTGTCATCGTATTGAATCGCTCAGTGGGAGATCCACCAGAGAGATCAAGAACAGTGACGTAGCCAGAGGGTGGCACACCGGGCCCGTGCCCTCCCCCCCCCTTTTTTTTTGCCATGACATACAGCACACAAAATGACACCCGACCACATCTGCCTGCCTAGCTTTCACTTCAGGTCAAGGTGGTGCCTCCCACGAAAAAAAAAAAATTCTGCCTACGCCTCTGATCAAGATACTGAAACACAGCGACACTCCTACCGCATACACCTCCATCGTGTGGCTTCCAGGTCACGAGGGCCCTCGAGGTGAGTGAAGCGGCACACACCGCGGCTAGTGCGAGCGTCAGCCGGGCCTCCCCGCACGAGTCCTTAGGAGCATCCCACACCCAAGAACACCAGCGAAGGACACAGAATCCATTCCACTAACTTACCATGTAATGCTGCACAACTACCGGCTTGAACGCAGTTTCTGCCCTTCCACACATCCCGAACTCACGAGCGACGAAGGCGCCGAGTACAGGCAACTTCAGAGCAATATTGCCATACGTGGAATCCTGTTGCGCCATGTCCAGCTGGCATTAAACTGCTACAGCTTTCCACATCGCAACGAACCAGACAGCGGTAGAACCTCAGCAACAGAAGCAGACCCATACCTCCACACTGAAGGGTGGGAGGCTACGGTCTCCGAGGCGGACCTGCAGTCGATAAGCGCAACACGTCGCCTGCGGGCTTGGTGTTAGGTCCAGGCTGGAGAGATCCTGGTATAAGGAAGCTTCCCATATTTAGAAACCACCAGTTTGTCAATAAAGGTTTAGTCTCTTTCACCCTTCTTTTACAGCCACCCAACTCATGTTCGGTCCTACTTCACATCATTAGGCGCCAATCATTCATCTCCGTGACGGAGGATAGCGTGAATGATGTCGAAGCAGAAGCAGTGTCACAAATCTAAAAGCTTTCTATTGTTTTATGTTCTTTATCAATATGAGTTCAAATACTGGTGGTGAACTTTCGCACGTATCCTCCATGATGAGTGTGGGCTAATTCTAAAAGGAAACAAAGATACGTTCTCAGTGACTTCATTGTCGAGAGATGTGGCCGAGAACTCGCAATAAAAAACAAGAAAAGAAGGTGTGCTAAGTTAGAATGCGTCCAGGTTATAATTGTTCATAATTCGCTCCGCACAAGCATCTCAATGAAATATCCATGCAACCCATTCACTCGAATGGAAAGGAAACAGTTCAGATAGTATCGGGCATACTGAAAAGTGACTGAAGTCCGCAAACAATGGTAATTGAATGCAAATTCTGTTTCTTACTATCTATGTTCGTCCATTTTCGCGTGATAATAACGGTCATGCTACATTTCCGGTGTAGTTGTGAGCCAGTTTTACAGCTATTGTGTGCACATACATGCCGACTCATGTACACCTACATACACCACGAACACCCCCTGTACAGGCACTGGGTTTCCGTTTCAAATATTAGAAAGCCATTCAAATGCACAGCGCTACTGTTTGAGTGCTAAACGTCGTCGGCACTTACACTTAGGTTAGGATCAATTTCGTAATGACTTCATAATTCCACAAATTATGGCAGTTTAGTGAAGTCTCGCCACTTTATTGGGGATCTGCCAAGCGGAGTGGCGGCGGCTGCAGGCGTCCGAACCGCCAGGCACGAGAACTCGTTCTGTCTGCCTCGCGCCTCGAGCTATCGCATGAGCTGCGCGAGAGGCGCGGCGCGGTGGCTAGTAAAATGATGATGATGATGAAGGGCGATGATGATGACGCTACAGAATACTCCCCCCCCCCCCCCCCCGCAGAAGTGAACCCGAAATGAAAATGATGAGAGCGTATATACAAGTGTTAAGGTCGCGAAACGAAAGGGTCCACGGGCAGTCCAGGTCGTCAACGTTAAGGGACTATCGGTAACCAGTAGGACTCTGGCGGGCGGCTCTGGGAGTGGCGCTGCGGACGAGGGTCGTGGCGAAGGCAAGCTGTTGGAAGGAGCTGTTGATGTCGAGGACCTAGGTGTCGTAGCCGGACGAAGAAAACCTGCTGGGCACGGCACGAGGCCAATCGACGAAGATGACCGTTATGCGCACTTCTGTGCAGGTGAGTCGAGCAGGCAATGGCATGAAGGCGGGGCACCTCAAGGACGGTAGAGTCAAATGAACGTTGAAGTCTTCGTCGTCCTAAACCCAAGCGCCACGGAGTATGTTTAACGTGCGCCGGATGCGTATGGGAGTGGTTCCTACGATCGCGCAGCGTGAGCTGCACTGGATGGTGGGAATGACACCGGGGTGGGCGGGCGACACAGGTGGTGTGGCGATGGTGCTGGTGACGTAGTTTCGGTGATGCAGGAGAGCGCGTGTGCGGGGCGGCAGGCGGGTTGTCAGCCTGCGTGTCCGGTGGGGCGGACTCGGTCTGCTCTCCCTGCGTCGAGCCAGGCGGGCGGTCCTCGGAGTTTTCCGTCATCGTCGCAGCATCACGCACGGTCGGCCGTAGCTCGTGAGGGGCCGGAACCTCTGCTGCGGTACCCTTCGAGGACGATGCCGGTCGCAGGTGGCAAGACGCGCATAACGCCGAAGCTGTTGACAAGTCAAGTTGGTTCGTCGACGGTGATGCCTCCGTGACCGGGGGGCTAATTGCGGCCGCGACGATGTCCGTGTCGGTGGCAGACTCCAAGGTCGGCGGCGAGGTAGCCATAGTGGAGTCTGACGGCTCCGAGGTGTCGCGGGATGTGGAGGTGGCGAAATACGGGTGGGTGGCAGGCACGCCTGATGGACCGTCGGCCGAGGGCGTCGAAGAAAGGCACCTCGTGGCGGAGCGGTCGAAGGCGGCCGGAACGCCCTGAACCTCGTCGGCCGAGTGGTCGGGTGCGGGAATCGCCGCGCTGGTGGCCGGACCAGAGGTGGAAGGAGACGTAGCCGGGGGGATTAGGTCGCGGTCATGGGAGGGCTGCGGGCCGGCTGGTACCGCGCGCTGCGACACACGGGAAACCTGGAAGTCGCGGGTTCCCGGAAGCGGGCGGTAGGTGTGGCCGTAGCAGGCTAGCCCCGCAGCGCAGATGTCGTATGGCTGCGGGCTTGAGCTCGACGCAGCAGCAAGATGACGTAGCTCAACCGGGAGTTCGTTGAGCAGAATGGCGTGCATCATCGGCTGTGCCGTCACGCCATTCAGCGCCAGGACGGCGTCGAGCTGCATGAACCATGCTCGGGGATAGGCCGGGTGGAACGGTGGCACTGGCGGGCAGAGTCGCGGAACCATGGCAGCGGCCGCTCGGCAAAGGCGTGCTCTTCGGGTCCGAGTCACCACTGTAGCGAGAGATGGAGACGTGAGACGACGTCGTGAAGACGGCCGACGAGGCCGTGCCGAAGTCTCGCCACTTTATTGGGGATCTGCCAAGCGGAGTGGCGGCGGCTGCAGGCGTCCGAACCGCCAGGCACGAGAACTCGTTCTGTCTGCCTCGCGCCTCGAGCTATCGCACGAGCTGCGCGAGAGGCGCGGCGCGGTGGCTAGTAAAATGATGATGATGATGAAGGGCGATGATGATGACGCTACAAGTGGATAACTAACAATTTGACCGAAGCAAGACACATACTCATGCACAACAGGATTGTAAGATCTATGATATGGGCTCAGGTGCCTTTCATCGAGCTTCGATTAGTGATGCCATTTGACGGTGATGCGTGGTGTTTATGGCGCATGAGCAAGGTCAGACCAAAGAGCACCAAAGCAACGCCGAGGAGGCACTTAGTTCTAACACACAACGCGCACCCAAACTTAATTGTAAATGAGTGTAGATGATAGTACCCCCTCAACACCGCCAAACGAAGCTTCGTGAAGCTAAGGCGATACTTCAAATATAACTTTTAATAATGTTGCCAATCGTGTTGCGCTCGTGTATTTTGGTGAAGCTCAATGGCTTGCAGAATAGGAACGTATGCGAAATTCCTGTACATGTACATCGTATGTCTCGATTAGGCTCCGTGAGGTTCCGTTCATTGAGTGCTTTCATTTCACACGTAGCTATCGGCAGTTATTGCTCGTACTGCTTAAGCTCACGGAAGGTCAGTACGCCACGGCTTTGCGGGAAGCATTTTCATCGCCAGAAACATGTTTGCTCCGGGCAGCCATCTCTTAAAAGCTCCGACGGTACGGCACCGTGGTCCTCGCGTGCGCGTCCCGTGGGTGCGTGGCTGCTCCTCGGTCCCGCGTCTTCTATACCCGACGGCGCGGTCGCTAATTCTGCTCCTGTATGCGCAGACACAACGGTTGCGGCAACCATTAGGAAGATGAACGGGCACGATTTGTGCGGCCCGCGTGGCGTATGCCGCCGCTGCCGCGTAGGATTGGAGACGCTTCCCCGACGCGCGGTTTCCGCAAGAGGTGGGCTTACCCGTACGAGACTCACGGGTATTGCTTCCCCCGTCGATGCGCGCGTGGCACTCCGTACGCAACAGGGCATGTATATATGTAAGCGGACGAGGGACACAGCTTCTCCTTCTAGCTTCATTTCGGGAAATGACCCCCCCGTGCGTGGTCTGAAACGGTGCCCGCCTAGAGCAGTCTTTCATTTTAAAATATTCCGGCAAGTTTACCACTGAACAGAAGCGTGAGCATAATCGGGAGACAGTACAGTTTTAGTACCGGGGCCCTCGGGTGGTTTGCGTACATAAGCCATTGCATTCCTTTGTATTCTGCTTGCGTGTGGCCGGAAAGCACAAGAAAGCGGGGAGCCAGCTGCTAGGGATCATCGGCCCGAATACTAACAGCGAGTTTCTGCACTGCCAGTGAGCACTATCCGAAACGCTGAGTTCTTACGTACACAACACTGTTACGACAAAACGTACGAAGTATTAAAGGGGCCATAACACCCAATTTTCGATCATAATCTGTGTTATGTGGGTTAATCCTTGAGCATTCACAAATAAGCTGGCCAATTTTAGCGCATTTGGTCTAGCACCTACTTGAATTTTTTTACGAACACGCAAGCGGCCTGAGAGTCGGGCAACACTGGCGCACTCGCGAGCCGTGACGTAACTAGCAGTTTGGCTGTGCGAGCATCTGCATTCCGGTGAACGATATTTTTCCGCGGCCAGCAGCACGTGGAATCGGAGATATTTGAGCTTTCTTCCGCTTGGCACTGAAATTGAGCGGTTTTCAGCGGCTGAAACTGTGGTAGAAGACGACGGCACCGCTTCTTAACAGCACGTGACGTCACATGCGCCATGGCAAAATGGCGGTCGCCCGTGGTGGGCGGGGTTTACAGCCGGTAACTTCTAGGGAATGCCTGGAATCGGACCTTTATCCACGTGCTCAGCAGCGCAACACTTGTCGCTACAGGCAGCAACGACATTCAAGCGGGAAACAAGGAAACGCAACACTGAAGTGTGGCAACATGAAACGACAAGTCACCACGATAAACGATCCAGGTTGCTGTATCAACAACAGCTAATCGACGACAAGCTCACGATCGAGGGAGCGTCAGTTATTAGAAACGGTCGCATACAAATACGCATGTGATCAGCGCACCTTCAGGGACGTTTTTCTCTATACTCGCGGGCGCCGGGTTTTTTCCTATATGGTTGCTCTGTCACAACCGAAACCTGCAGCTTATAAAAACTTCGCTTAGAAGGTCTAGGTGACATCCTAGTAGATATTCAGAGAATATATGGACCTAGGCAAATCACGTCATGAACGAAGGATGGAAACTGAAAGGGAGCAGGCAGGGAAGTTAACCAGAAAGAATTCCGGTTGGCTACCCTACACTGGTGATTAGAAAAGGGAGAAAAATAAGACAGAGGAGGAAAAAGAAGAAAAAAAAAAGAAGACAGAGGCAGTGAATACACTGCAGCGTGCCGAAATGAACCGCAAGTCAGAGGCATTCGCAAAGCCCGCCATCCTGAAAAAGCACATGAGTGCTTTCACTGCCTCGTGGGCCGTCGAGAGATGTGAATGGTGGTCTAGTAGCAACTGCTCGGAAAGTGGTCGATCGTCCAGTCACCGCAATGGGTTCGAAAGTACTTGTCTCTCCAAGGCAAAACGAAGATGTCCAGTGACATAGCAAGTGTTCGATGCTTTCTTCGGTGCCATAAACATCACATGCCGCACTGTTTGTCATTCTGATTAACGTTGTATAAGCTTTCGTGAAAGCAACTCCCAACCAATAACGTCACTTCATGAAAAGTGAATAAAACCTATGGTCTGTCAGAACGACGCACTGGACACGAAGAGCTGGGAAGCGAGGCTGAGGACGACAGGGGGTCAGGTGGAGGAACAAAACTGAGGAATTTTCTGGCATAAATTGCAATCGGCTAGCGATGGACAGCGAGGGCTGCATATCATTGAGAAATGCCTTCGCACTGCGGTGGACGTAAGGCAGCGTGACGGTGATGGCAACAATGATGATGATGATGATGATGATGATAGATCGTCATGCCTGAAGAAGCAATAAACTTGTCGTAGAGAAGTAAAAAATTACGTCAATTTGCTGACATAACTTACCTTGTTTGCATCATTTTCCCCCGTGAGCAATTTAGTAACATCTTCCGATTAGGGCAATATTCTTTTATTCTTGTTCTATACATTACTCCATAGCGCTGCCATAAACAGTGCAAGACCGGACGCTGCCCTTTCTCTGCCACTCAGACAATTGAACTTGTGAATAGAGACGACTGGCTTCTCTTCCTCGTTCTTGTAATAAAACGCACTTCCCTCCTATTTAGGCTTCTTATGCAGGTTTACGTATGCTGCACATGTACCTTCCCTATAATCCCGTAGGACATTCTGCAACCAAAGCTACTGAGCGGGAGCGCTTGTGTAGATGTGCTGCTGCGGACAGTTCCAAATTTTAAATAATGTTTTGTGTTACAACAACTTCAAACCCGAAAGAAAAAAAATAATTTTAGCGTATATGCAAAATATACTCTAGCTTCGCCCTTTGAAAAACACAATGTTTTATATGTTTAGCAAAACATCTCACGTCTTTGTTTTCCAAACGCCATCACCGCCAGTGCAATCGTCCATATAACGGTTTGTCTTTGTGCACGGTAACATCGTGCCCAAAGGTCAACCTAACTAAACTAGACCAGCTAGTCGCAGTAACTACGCTCTATAAAAAGAAGAGCACCTGTCACTACAATAAAACCTCTCTAATTCGGATTTCATGGGACCGAAAAAAAAAATGTCCGAATGCACCGAATTCCAAACTGTCGAAAGTGTCACGAAAACAATCCACAAATGTCTATTACAGCAATATACTTTCATTTTCGTGATGAATACGTAAGTGATGTACCTAATATGCATAAGTGTAGCGTAAAAGCCAAGATTTTTGCCATCCTGCGACTTATTCGATAATACGACTGCGAACCAAGAACCCCGTGTCTTAATTAGCCCGACACGTGCTTTGCGCCCCTCCCTTATTACGTACCGCAGCCACCACCACGCACGCGTTACGATACCATTTTTCATCGGAAGACAAACCAAATTTGCCGCATCCTCGAAATCCTTGGTCACCAAGAACGCGATTGTGGATGGCGCCCACGCCATATTGAACACCCGCGACCAGCGAGCTGTCATACGGGCTAGTGAACGCAAATAGGCATGACGAGTTCTGGCTTCCCTGTCATCACCATGCGGTTTGCAATGATGACGATGGCAATGCGGAGTGTGTCGCCTCGTTTGCGTTGTCCTCGCATGTCGTTTTCGTTCCTTTGCGCCGCACGTTTGCAGCTCTTCGCGCTCGGTGAACTTCCAGGATCGTTCGAATTTACCCAGTCGCTGTGAGTTACGATCAAATTAACGATATTTTGACGCCATTGAACACTGCATATATGCTCTCCGGGACCGGAGACGACGTCCGAATTATCCGACTTTTTAAATTAACGAGTGTCGATATAGCGAGTTCTTACATTGTAATGAGTTTGGGCTTGTTTCGTAGACTCTCTCTATAAATACACATTAAGTCCCATTTAGAGAGTTGCGCCTCCCTCGACACTCTGAGAAAAATGTAATGATCTCCAAAGGAGATCCATCGTGCATCTTTAAATAGAGTTAGATATGTAGCAAATCAGCACTCACAAAAAAAGAAAAGAAAATGGAGAGTGCTTTTCTTTTTTTCTTAGAGCGTAGACTCATAGATATAGATGTGCTGTAGTATATTACTAAAGCTATAGATCTCAGTAACTCATGGATAATTACGGCAGAAAACATACAATCTGAGTGTACAACGTGTAAACTCTGGAGTGTACAACGGCGAAGTTTTGTACATCTTTTTTTCTCATGGCTTGCCTGCTGTCGAGCGTAATAAAACACAGAAAACACTTCTCTTTCCAGAATTTATTCATATTTCCATTTCATTGTTATTGAGTGCACTCATGGTGCTGAGCCGTCGCACAACGTGCCATTCGCTTTTTTTTTCGTATTCAGTGAGGAGGCGCTTATTGCGAACCGAGCGGCCTGTCTATCTGCGACCTAGGCGAGTCAGCTCCAGTGTCGGTGAGGCCGGCAAGAAAGAGCGGCACCGACGAGCCACGTTTGCCCCGAGCGCCCACGAATCCCGGTGGTGGCTCGAGGATCACGTCGTGACGCCTGCCACGAGCACCGACGAAGCCAGGAGGTATCGCATCAGGCTTGAAAGACACAGGGGAACACCGTGTTAGAGCACAAACGAGGGAGAGGAAAAGCACGCACCAGCGTTTCAGTCATGCTGCCACAATTCACCTTCACTCGCCATATCGACTACGTAGTCACTCGGTCAAACACTCTAAAAGTCGATCATTCACAGGCAAATACGCACAAGACTGTCAACGGCTGAATCGTAAGGAGCAATAAATGACAACTGAAAGGAGCAGAAATGACACAGCTGTTTTGCCTTGCGCGCGTTGCATCACAACTCAATTTCGCCTATAGGGAGATTATTTATGGATGCATCAGATGACGTTGCACCGAACGAATGTTTTAACCTGCAGCAAAAACAGAAATTCTCACCACAGCTTCTGTGGTGTATGTCATCCTTTTCCAAGCGCTTTACTGTAAATGATCTGCCAGCAAGCCCAAATATGTGGTGTTTTGCATATGGCCCAGCCCCCTCGTTATTAAGCCAATGATACGGTTCATAGAGACGTTTAATTCAGAGATATGCCATTCAAAAACATAATTACATAAAAATAAAATAAATCATTAGATAACACTGTACCCAGGTTAGCTGGACGAGACGTGGGGCACATAGTAATAATTTTAAACACCGAGGATTATTTATCATCTGTGTAGCGGTATATGACTGAACAATCAATTTCATATGACGACGGAGATGTTTCGCTACCATAAGGTGACATTTGTAGGGTGGCACTCCTTTATTTGAGCTACATTGTTTACAGTTTAAATCAAATATCAAAAAACTTCCTGAAGCAACTACGTTACCTTGGGCATCGGGCAATAACCATTCTCCTGGTAGCTAGCCTGGAGTTTTAGATATTCCCCATGCATTCCGAGGAAAACGGATCATAGCCTGCTATTCTAGCATTTTAGTTCAATGGCATGAATAGGTCAATGACTTTTTGTTGTCGTTCGCACTGTGCAGCGATACTTTTTTCCTTGATCTTTTCACCAACCAAGCCAAAGCAGTTGGAAATGGCAAGTCCAACTATTGTTTTCTAAATCTCTGTTGGATGTTACGCCAACAATCAAACGGGAAAAGGAAACAATACAGACGATTTTATTTGTTACAATCATAGTTCTTTGGCTGCGCTAAAATGACACACACAAGTACAAAATGAGAAGTCAGATGTGTGGCAGACTTGTGTGTCATTTTAGCGCAGACAAAGCACGATGCCATACCAGCTAGCCCCCCATAGTATCCTTATTGTACATTCAGCAAGAAAGTCCATGAAGTCGAGAACAGCATATAGTAAAAATATATATTCATTGATGCGTATGAAATGGTTGAATATTGCCAACAAACAATTTGCCAGCAATTTAAGCCATCTTGTAGACATACGCCAGTAATCCTCTACAACTTCAGGATACATTATCATTTCTTAATACGTTCCCACTCAAGTACATTCATGTGTGCATGCATGTATGTATGTATGTAGCATCATATAGCTGTGGTAGTGGATGAAACTCGTACATGAAATCCAGGTACTAGGTACTGCGTGAACTTAAAATTGGTGAGCTTGCCAATAAAACATTGTATGCTTCACGTTGAAAAGTTGCCGCACGTTATTCGTGTGAAGCAAGCAAACATTGACTTGGGAAGTGCCCTACCTGTCCGTCACTGCTCTCGGTCGAGCGTTTGCGTAGCAACGCGGCGTCTCGCAGTAACCTCTGCAGCAAGTTCGCAAGTTCTACTCCAGTCTGCGTACAAAGTGAGCAAAAATAATCAGGGATGCGTACACTGAGAATCGTTCATCATTGATGCTGATATGTTTAGAAAAATGCGTATCGCATATGGTGAGAGTGAGCTAGCGCTATACCACAGTAGCTAGGAATTGACTCGCAGCTGCAATGCTGGCGCTTTTGCGAACCACGTCTTTCAAGCAGTGGAAATCACACAGTAAGCTTGCAAGAACGCCAACACAGGAGCAGTAATGCTGCAAGCAAGTTCGTCTGCAGGCGTCTTATAAATAGGGCAAGACACTGGATGTATTTGCGCGATAAATGCGCGTACACTATAATTAGCAGTTTTAGCAAAAGTGCTACTTATGTCATTGGCCTGAATAAGGCATTGAAAATACGTCTACTTGTGAAGGTTATGGAGCATATGACTTCTTATCTGCTATACGCAATTAATCCGTGGGAAGCAGAACATTCATAACACCGCAAGCTCCTCTCTATACCAAACCAGGCTCTGTTTTTTCCTCCCACTTCAGTGTGGCACAAAGCCCAGCATATTTCTGTATAAATAGCAACCACACTGCTCTGTGGATATATAACGCATCGATAAGAACAGCAGAACAGCGATACCTAGCCACGAAATTTAAAACGACGAAGTATTGTCCTAAATTTACTCTTCCAAATGCTACCTCAGTATTGGTCTTTGACCTTATATAAAAGCTTTTTTATGTAAACTTCAAATCGATTCGTGTCTTTTTACCATGGAGGGAAGGCTCCGCTGCAGGCTCCTTTGGTACGGCTCCGGCCCAGCACCATATAGCTGTACGTACTGGGCCTGGACGGTGGGCAAGGACAGGAACCCCGCCAGAAGGGCTAACACTGTCCCAAGCCACGTGACTTCCGACATAGCGCCTTTGCTGCAAGTGACAGTAAAAGGTGCGTTTGCGAAAAAGGATCAAGATCTTTGAACGTAGATATATCTACTTTGTAGAATTACACGACAACCTTTACTAAATAGATAACACTGCGTCATGGATAACTTCACTATATGTATATATATCAAGGCGTTCTCGAATAAGTTTAAGATTTGCTAAGTCATCGATGCATGCAATGTTAGTAATGTCTTCCGCAAAATGAAGGGGCTGATAAAATATCGCTTGCGTGGCCGTGAATGCGCAGTCTCGACTACAGCAACTGCGACTGGGCACCAT
>JALIZH010015300.1:0-14575 GCA_030522465.1 Rhipicephalus appendiculatus | reverse complement strand
GCGCAGCGCTGTAATATTCGGGAAACGTGGTCGCCGCGGTCTACTCTACGAATTGGCGAGCTTGTTTGGGGGGTGTTAAAAAAAAAGTAGGAGCCTGTTGACGGGCCCTTTAATTCCTTTTTGACTAAGCAGTGTTGCACATAAAATTGACATTTCAGACGTCCTCAAGCACTGAACTTTCCCCCTCAACATAAACACTAATTTGCCTTTAGTGTCCCTTTAAAACAAAAAAATGAGAGCATAACACTGTACCATCCACTTCATAATACAAAGTAGGTATACAGCAACAAATACGACTAACTGATAGGCACAGTTGGACAATCATTAGAAATAGAATATTGATGCTCACCAAGCCACTCGTTTGACTACCAAGTCTGTCGATGAGGTGAGGATATTTATGGACGAGCCTTTCGGCTGCTGTTCTGTAAAGCTCTTTTGATGGATACCTGTAAGTAAATTGTTGATATGTTGATGTAGTGCCAGCGCAGCCTGGCAATAGTACTCTGGAGAATAACCCCGAAGTTGAAGGGATACTGAACAAAATTTTTGCCAGCGAGATTTTCAGCCAAATAGAAAGGTTGCATGCTGAAATCAATAGACACAACCTACCTTTCCGGCATAAACTAGAGGAAAATAATAGGGGTGTGCGAGTACTCGAGTTTCGAATTCGAATCGAATAGTACCTAATCGAATAATTCGATTCGACTTTCGAATAGCTGGTATTCGAAGTTTCGAATAATTCGACCAGGCGAATATCTAAAACATGACAAAGTCCAATGGTCCAACTGGGTTATGGGGTGGCTAAAAAGAACGCTAACATCGTTACAATAGGCATTAAAAAAAATTCGGCAGATTCCACGTACCTTGGGAATCGATGTTATTCGAAGCATGCGGAGGGAAGGTGACTGTGTTGTAATCTTTTATTGAGTGAAACGTTACGAAATTACGCTAAAGATATGTACAAATGTTGTACGCACAGACATATGTTCCACAGTCGCATATGTTTTGCATAACAACTTGTTTACAGTTGCGTAACGATGCCAACAGCAACGTGGGCAGTAGCAACACCAGAAGCGGTAAACTGATATGTAGGGCTTGTGCTCGCCAGGATGGTAGCCCTGGACACTGCAACATATATCAACTTCAGTGGATGGCGCTTTACTATAATTGATGTTAACCCGACGTGACGTCTGTATCATCGGAGTACATATGTAATGTTTTTAAAATTGGATAGCCAGCACTGCCACGACAATTGACGTTTCACGAACATTAGGGTCTATTCGAAAAGTAGTTCCGAGACCTGGCGTGGCTCTGCGGTAGAATGCTTGATTGCCACGCAGAATGCTTGGGTTCGATTCCTGTTGGGACCCTGACATTTATTATTTGCATTCGTCCGGTCAATGCTGCTGATGACGTCAGCTTTTTAACGCTCTGGCGTTAAAAGTACCAATGTTTGTCTCGCCGTTCCTGGGTAGTCTAAACTGTCAATCACCTGCGGCACATATCCGCATACCTGTGGCACATACCCGCCCCGGGGTATGTGCCACAGGGTTTGCCCGAAAGAGTTTGACGACGTACGCGACGAGATTGTCATTATTCATGTCACGACCAGCGAGTCATATTCGTCAAACCAAGTTATTCTCACATACTAATTTTGGTCTACCTCAAGTTAAAGGGGTAATCACGAGATCAACCAGACGTAGGCGGCTAGATAGATAGATACGCAGATAGAAACGCTGAAGGTGCCTGCGGTACGCAAAGAAATGCTTCGCATTTAAAATACTCATGGGATAACTGTCAAGCCCTCCACATCACTTCCGAAATGAAGGCGCGGGCTTGTGCGACCCAACCACCCAACTACCCAACACAGACATGCAGGTCGCGTAGTTAGGTCGCGTAAAACATCCCGACTTCGACCCGCGATACCCTCAATGATCGGCTTCACTTGTAAAAATTTGTTCACGCTTTGCAGTCACCACTTCCGCGCCGCACCACTCGTTCGCAAGCTCCCATCGTTCCTGCGCGCAGCCATGGTCCCTCAATAGCTTTTCTGGTCACGAAACTGCCGCCTCAGTTTAATATAGAGCCAGTGGCGGCCGCTAGGGGCGCCGCAGTAGAAGAAAGGCCACCCAGCGGGAGTGGCCGCCGCTGAAGACGCTTTTGTTTTTTTCTTCGCTGGTACATCGCGGCCGAAACATCCGCTCCTTTTAGACAATATTTGCATTCTCTTTCATCGTAGCAATCATACGAATTAAGCTTGGAACTTTGAGAATGTTTTCATAACGAAGACGAGGCGCATACAAAAAACTAAAGAATCTCAAATTTAGTTCACGGCAGAGTGTGCCAGCAGACAACACGCATAGACGATTTTGTTACTTCGAAATTTATCTAGTTGGCCCAACAGGCCTCAAATAAAAAAGAAACCTTACGTGACTGTGATGCGCTGTACAGACAGTAAGATATCAGCAGCGTTAATATTAAATGCATGACAACCTGAGCTCAAGGTCGAAACCTGTTATTTCCCGAACTTCCGATGGCACGTTTGTCGTTCCAGCAGTGGTGACGGCCTATTTTTACGTAAAAAAAAGATGTTCAAGGGCGTGAGTTTGCATTTGCCGGTCATCTAGCTGTTTGAAACAGATAAATCGGCAATGATAAATTGGCAATAAACTGTCAATGAAACGGTTTCTTGATGGCAACTGTTGTCGTTTTCAGGCCTCGAGAACTTTGCTAGTTTTCGTGCGTATCGGTCGAATGCTACGACAGTTTTTTAACGCGATTTTTGTAGTCAATATCCCCAATGAAAGTCGCATGGATTAATATGTCCCCCTGATTGTGTATTTCGCTTCTTAATTCCTATCTCGTACGAGCAGGGTGACGAGGATTGACGCGCGATTGCATTCAGTGCCGTACTTCCTTGGTGAACGAGGATGCTTAATAGGATTGTAACCGCGACCTTTCTTTGAAGAAAATGAAGCCGTGCAATTGCTTATGATCGAGATATAACGGATAATTTTCGCCTTCACTCGGCACTGGGGTAGTGTAGAGTTCAAAAGACGTCCCAAAGAAATGTTGACACAGGAATCTTGCAACGTTTTTTTGTTTTTTTTTATGTTACAATAAGTAGCTAATGGGCCATTGCACACGACGGCTCCCTCTTGCTCACGAGGTGGTTTCAGTGGTTATCAAACTTTCAGAGGTCGTGACTTCCGATTCATAAAGTACGCTGGCAGGCCGTTGAACACGAGAAATGGCGTTGGCCTGAGGCGCGGCTTGTCTCTCGGCAACGATACGGTGTAACTGTTTATCGTGAAATTGTGCACACGGATGATGCCTGTTGAATCAAAGTGCTCCGCACACACTCGCACATACTTCGAATCAATGCTGAAGTTGTCCGTTTGTTGCCGCGCTATGGCTCACTTCGAGTTTTCGAACTTTCGACAAACATTTCGCACGCAAAAAAAAAACGACACCTTTTGAGTAGTGCCCGGCACCTCGATGCCCAGCACCTGAACGGCATCGTCACGCGAACGTGCAGCTTCAACTGTTCACTACCTCAACTTGGTCCTTATCTAAAAAGCAATCACAGATAGAGGGTACACGTGCAAACTTTCGGCTCGCGCCGGCCGCATGTGCGGTCTCTACGGAATCAAACCTGAGGGGCGGAGAAGCGTGGCCTCTGAGCGACGGTGGCACCGCGGCGCGGCAGCTTTCCGCGGCCGGACTGGAGGAGCGGCACTCTCTTACGGCCTGCGCTTCGTGTCTAGTTCCCACCTTTCAACGCCGCAAGTTCGCGGCGCTGCGGCCCAACCCTCGCCAGTTCAGCTGCAGGGAGGAGCGGTGCCCGCGCACTTGAAATATTCCGCGGCAGATCAAAAACACCTGCGGCACGCGTGGTCGGCTGACTCGGTCAGAAGCGAGGCGTCGACTGCGAGGTGGATGGATGCTATGAAAAGCGAGGCGGATGGATGCTATGAGCGTCCCCTTTATAACGGGGCGGTGACATGTCTGCCACCAGGCTCGAAAAAAAAACTTTCTTTTTATATTGGCCTGATGCCTTATCTACAATGATTAAATCTATGTTATTATAGCAAAGAAAAAATATAAATTCACGGTCCATTTCTCTGCCTCTTAAGGCAGAATGACCTTATTTTTTTCCATTCTTCATTTTTGTCCTTTATCTCTACTTTTCTGCCACCAATACTCTAACCGTCTCTTATTTCTATCGCGGACGTGTTCAGCTTTCCGTTGTTGTCCCTAAAACTCAAGGCTTCAGGTAGACTCGTGCCCACACGTATATCTGGGTGGATATCACCACATTCAATCAGTACATGTTCCGTCGTTTCGTTAGTTCCCCCAAAGCATGTACATTGTTCTTCTTCGTTACAGAATCTCGCTTTATAGCTACGCGTTCTAAGGCAACCCGACCTTGCTTCAAACAGTAAAGCGCTTCCCCTTGAATTATCATAAAACCTCTCCCTCCTCATTTCGTTTTTTCCCTTTCGGTAGTCACTGAGAGCCGGCTTCCTTTCCATCGCTGTCATCCAATAAGTCCTCTCCGCCTCTCTGACTTTTCGCTTATTGCTCCTTGTTGCCATGTCGCCCACACTGCTAGCCGTATATTTACTGTTGAGCCTCCTAGTTCGTTTTCTCCACTGCGTGTCGACGCTTTTTCGATACAAATACCTGAAAACCTTCCCTGCCCATCTACTCTCCTTCATTTTCCTCAGCCTCTCTTCAAATCTAATTTTGCTCTGAGCTTCCCTCACTTCAAAACCTGTCCATCCCATATCACCCTTTACAGCCTCATTTGTCGTCTTCCCGTGAGCGCCCAACGCGAGGCGTCCCACAGTCCTTTGATTTACATCCATTCCTGATTGCACCTCTGACTTCATGCACACCACTGAGTTCCCAAATGTAAGCCCCGGAACCACCACACCCTTCCACAGCCCTCGAAGCACCTCGTACCTATTGTATCCCCATAACGATCTGTGCTTCATGATTGCAGCATTCCTCTTTCCCTTTGTTACCGATGCTTTCTCTTGTACCTCCATATATCTAGCCCCCTCATTTACCCACACTCCGAGGTACTTGTACTCGCTTACCCTCGGTATTTCTTGGCCCTGTATTAAGACCGCATGGTCTTCGTGATCATTGAATACCATCAATCCACATTTTGTTGCACTAAAACCTAGTCCTAGAGCCTCGCCTTCCCTTCCGCATATATCTGCCAGCCGCTGTATATCATCTTGACTGTCCGCAAATAAGACAATATCGTCAGCGTAAAATAGACCTGGAAGCTTCTGCTCAACCATTGCGCCGGCCTGTTTGTGTGACAAATTAAATCCAATGTTGCTACCTTCTAGCGCTTTTTCCATCCTCACCATGTACAGCATGAATAACAGCGGGGACAAAGGACATCCCTGTCTCAGCCCCTTGCTAATGTCAACGCTGTCCTTGCAGCTTATTCCTTCCCATTCTACACAAACTGTATTTTCTCGGTATATTTCCCTCAAAAGCTGTATACAGTCGTCACCTATGCCCACTTCCTTCAATATATCCCACAAAATTTCCTGATTAACGTTGTCATATGCCCCGGTGATGTCTAGATAAGCTACGTATAAGGGCCTGTTTTCTATTTTTGATATTTCTATACACTGTGTAAGAACAAACAGGTTATCGTCTAACCGCCTGTCGATTCGGAATCCATTCTGGAGTTCTCCCAAAATATCATTTTGCTCTACCCACGTTTCTATTTTTAATTTTACTGCCTGCATCGCCAACCGGTATAGTACCGACGTAATGGTTAGCGGTCTATACGAGCGAATGTTATCCTTTTCTCCCCTTCCTTTATAGATTAAGTTCATTCTACTTTTTCGCCAACTGTCTGGTATTTCCCTCTCCTGTAAGCACTTTTCTACGGCTTTCAGCAGTGCTTCTTTAGTGCTATGTCCTAGTTCGTTAATGAGGCTGACGGGAACCCCATCTAAGCCCGGAGTAGTGCGCTTAGGAATTTTTCCTTCGGCCTTCTTCCAATTGAAATTCTGAAGTACTACATCTTCCTCGGTTGTACTCTTCTGCATACTTTTACTCACCGGGGGGAATCCCCTGGGCGACCTTTTTAAACGAATCGGCTGTTACCTTTCGGATGTAACCTAGCGCTTCATACCCTTCCAATTGATTTCCTCCTTCATCTACCATATGTTGTTGTATAGGGTCGGTTCGAAGCTCCCCCCACGCGGCGATCCCTGCAACGAGCTGTCAAGAATCTGCCCTATTGTTCCCTCCTTGGGTGCGCAGGCCGTAAGAGAGTGCGCGCGTGTCGCTCCTCCAGTCCGGCCGTGGCTCCCCCATAGCGTGACGGCGAAGTTTCGTGACCAGAAAGAGTAATGAAGGACTATGGCGCAGCTAAAACGCAGCTGTGAACGGACGCCCGAAGATTTTTGGGCCCAGAGCACCCATGGCGATGAAGCACAACATTACCGTTGTCAGATGAGCCATAGTGCGCGACCATAGGGAAAAAGAAAAAAAAACTAGTTACCGTATCCCCTCTGTTAGCCTGTAGGATGTTAATGGCGCTCTTCTGTTAACCCTCTATTGCATGGCGTCCCATATTTGGCACATACCGATTAACATTTTTTATAGCGGGCGCAAGAGGACCAGTGGAGAATGTGACACAGTTAGAGTAATCCTTATAGTTATGTGCACTCAATATAAAAAAAAGTGCTGCCATCCCTAGAGCAGTATGAAATCTAGACATCAAATAGATTTCACGGTGCACGTGCAAGCTCGGATCATGAACAACAGTGACTGCTATATTTTTCTTGCAACCATTTTCTCGTTGCCGAAGCAAGAAAAAATTATTTTGGCATATCTCGTGGCTTTGAAAATTCATGCTCATTAAGTCTCTTCTCAATTCCGTATTTGACTACGGTATGTAGTCGGAAATCGGTATGTGCCATATTTGGCACAGTATGCATGTGAGTGATGAAATGTGCAATATGATGCCATCTATGTTTTGTTGCACAGTGCAAATACAAACAAAAATAAATCCTCTGAGATCATGCAGCACAGCTCGTTTTTGCCAGATTTCAGTTGTGGCGGTAGGTTTTGAGATGCTTCACGAAAATATCGAGTGTCAGCAGCAGTACCTGGCAATTTTTTGTTACATTATTGGCGTGGGTGCACGAAAAAATTATGGGAAGTCTAGCCAGTGCACGGCGATATTTAGCTTTTACGATTTGTTGGCAACTGACGCTCACAACCACAAGTCAGCGGTTGGAAATTCGGGCAGGAAAGTACAGCAAGGCGGCACCATGCGAAGAGCCAAACGTGTAAGCGGCCATGTTGCACGTAGATGTCGGCAGTCAGATGCACTAACCAAAATGTTGAATTCTGCCTGAACACAGGAAGCAATTGCCTTGCTTTATTCCACAAATCAAGCTAAAAAGACCGCAATCAGTGAGATTTTGTTTTTCAGCCATGGCAGCAAGTTTGCTCGCCCATTGCATAGTGTGCCATATTTGGCACAAACTTCTATTTCCATTAATACAGTAACAATAAATCTGAAAATTTTTGTACATGTTATTCTTCGTGTAGTTAATGATAAAAAATGATCAAATAATGTTTCAATTGATTTTCTCATAATTCATGCAATAGAGGGTTAATATGCTTGCCCCCCACAAAAGCTAAAAAAAGACAAAAACCCCAGACAAGTGCGTAATAAAGTTATCAGCGCGCCGTAGCGTCTTTATCTTTCCTTTGTCTTGCCATAACTGGTGGTACACGTATCATATCAAAATACTATTCGATATTAATAATAACTCCTGGAGTCCAACATCCCAAAACCACGATATCATTATGAGAGACGCCGTGGTGGAGGGCTACGGAAATTTCTACCACCTGGGGTTTTTTAACGTATGCAGCTAAATCTAAACACACGGGCCTCGAGCATTTTCGCCTCCACGAAAATGCTACTATTCAATACGAATTCGATATTTTTGGCCACTGTTTAGCACTATTCGATTCGAGATCAAATTTCACTGTTCGCACACCCCTAGAAAATAATGATTTAATCACAAACTTTTCACAAACTGCCGCATCTATCGGTCACGCCATGAACTAGAGGTGACGTTTGGTGACGTTTCATGCACCAGAAACGGGCATGACAACAATGCCAGCTGTTGCCCGCGTATTTAACCATTACTGTAGCTCCCATTACTGTAGCTCTCACGACAGATCCTAAAGCCACTACGAATGGCACCGGCAGCGAACAATGCTCATGACTGGGGTAAAGCCCCTAAAAGGTGGCGCACGCCTCATCGCCTTTCTGGAAGGGGATAGATTGAGAGAGGGAAGAGGAGGGCAGAAACATGTGCACCCTGCACGCGCCACGATGAATGTTACGTTACGACTTGCACTGGCATGCAGCCAGTGTGCGCTGATGTTCCACCAAAAATACAGCCAACTGTTCAAAAATGCGTGAAATAAACTCTGTTTATCGGAACAGTGGCGTGTTCTGAGCATAATTTCAATGTTTTCATCACTTTCTTTTCCTATTTTTGTTCAGTATCCCTTTAGAGAATTTTACCTCCCAATATCATTAATACCAGGATTGTAACACAATGACCGGCTTGCATATGAAAGCACAACATACCAAGCTAGCTTGAAGCAGGCCTGGAAAAGTTTGTCCACAATGGCGCGGCGCACCGGCCCACTTATTGGTATGCCGCTTGCAAGAATTTCTTCATAATGGCCCAACGACGGCAATATGAAATTTAAATAGCCACGCCTGTCTTCAACAGGCACTGGTGATTCAATGACTATGTCTGAAGTACCAGCACTGAAACAAAGACATATGAATTCAAACCATGGTATAAGCTTTCAAGGTTTCAATAAATGACATCGGCATAATACTGCTAAGACATGCGATTTCTTACGTGGCTTCAGGACAACCAATATTTGAAGCAGCTGCCTGGCTGGCACAGGGCAACTGACTGATTATGTCAAGGCTCGTGCACTGCAAAATAAAAAAGGCTTGTGTGCAACAGTCTCGTTTCTAACTTAGTAGAAACCTATTAAAATAAATAACATAGCTGTTTATGGCCTAACGCATTTCGGCTCGTAAAACTGCAGTAGCAAGCAAACATGATACTATATAGGGCACTGAAAGAATTGATGAACTGTGGGAAACGGCTTGAAAATCTTAGGTTAAACGTTCATTTCTCTTTTGTGAAGAATGCATTTTAAGCATGCTAATTGTAAACTGTTACTATTGCAGAACAAATATATTTCAAGTTTGGACAGCTGTTTGCCTTGCATGCTGCTGAAAGCAGCACTACACTTGGCCCTCTGGTGACATTATTAAAAATGCTTTCATCTTAATGACAACTTACATTTTAGTTGTCATGATAAGAGAGAGAAATAGTAGTTTAAAATAGGGCCGTCATAACTACGTGTTGTCCAATGATAAGCTTCTGGTGCTCTCATGAGCCTAATGCACTAGCAGTGCAGCAAAGCTCAGCCTTTGAGTTTGCAAGGTGGGATTCTACAAGGGGATTTGGGCACCAGCTATTATAGTTTTGGCTTTGTTATCAATTCTAACAATTTTTTATTAAAACAAAAGGCTCAGTAGAACTGAGTAACTATGGCATTTGCAACACAACCTTAATGGAAAATCGTGTATGTCTTCATGTATAGACACACGATAGAAATCATTTCTGCAAATTTAGGCACTAAAAACGTCAATGCAACAGTCTAGAACATGCCAACATTTAATACCAATACTCACATCTGCTTGTAGCACCAACTTTCTCGAAAGCTTCATTTTAGCCTTGTTTTGCACACAGGTGCCCGGCTCCAAATCAACATAGTCATCGAGTTCATCATCATATATCTGGATCTAAACGATACATTTCATTTGTAAGTCAAAAATAGGTTTCCGATAGTACCTAATAAAATCACTTTTTCAACTCAGAATACTACAGCTTGCTGCCAGCTACTCCAGAATAGATTAATAACAAGTAATATACAGGGATGATTACAAGCTTGTGACCTAGGTCAATTCCTCACAATGCATACTGGACATTGTAATAAAGTCAGCTAAATAATACTTCACAACTTAGCTGCAGCACAGTGGTGCGCACATCTTTGTGTCTTCATATGAGAGAGATAGTAGCATTAAAATCAAACAACGCTAGTAGAGATACAAAGCTTTTTTTTCTTTTAGTGGCGGTCAACTTACTAAAAATAACTGACAACATAATTCTATCCCATCAGCTGGAGAAATCCAGTGCGGTGTTTGTTGATCAACAAAGTAACTAATTAGGGGCTATTCACGTGGGGAGCATGTTCTGACAGCGCAAACGAGGCTAATAATGCCTCATAACCATGCAGCAAGAATTGCTTGTATACAGCAGTTTCTAGAATAGTCCTCAACATTACTGGCGGAATCCATTCACGCATCAACACGATGGTTGAAATGTCTTCATGCCCTAGATTTCTTTATTTGGTTGTCGCAGAAGCTTCGCTGTGTTCCTAGGCCATGCCTCGCGAGAAGCGCATTGCTTCCCCAGCATTGAAAAAGAATTTCATCTTTGGGGTGCCTCTATTTTTGGACAGGCCCTGAACAGACCGGGAAGAGTTGTAGGAATAATTGCAGGGTCCTCAACTCGGCGGTCCAATTTTAAATTTCAGCAAAGAGCGACCGGTTTGGTTACACGAGGTACTTTTCAGCGCGATCCATAGTCGGCTGCAAATTTATCAAATCCGAGCGGGGATCGATCGCGATCGAAACTGTGCGTGCGACATCGTCGTATTAATGATAGTATGCTTCCAGCGCGAGAACACGCGAACGACCCACACACAGTCATGAATTTCCAACAAGCCCAAGCCACACTCGTGGTATTAAGTTGCGAACACCAAGATACTCACCAAAGTGTTGTCAGTGACAGCAGTCAGTGTTGACAGTGCCGCGAGAAGTTCTTCCTGTAGCCTCCCGTCTGCAGCGTTATTTTTTTTCTTTGGCCATTCTCTAGTATGGCAAGGCAAACGACGCTGGTTGCCATAACTCGCCGTGGTTAGAAACCGTGAAGCAACCGACACACACTGCGAAATGGTTTTTGACTGACGCGGCTCGGAACTCGCATGCTCCGATCAACAAAAACTAGCAGTGGCAACAGGTGGCACACGCAGTGGCGCTAGTGGCTGCTGGTATTGTCACGTCAAATATGTCGAGAGAAGTAACCTTCTACGAACGTCGATCCGTGATTTCTCTTCGAAGCGTCTCGGAAAAGCAAAATAAAATGTCATTTGTTCAATCGTACGACAAATCAAGGTTGTTTGATGCAAAAGAAAAAAAGATAAACTTGTCAGGCCTCGGCAAAGCAAGCTTGTACTCGAAAAAGCGAAGAATATCAGGTGGCGCTAGTGTACCAAAAAAAATGGCAATGAATATTTGCGAGCTGTTGCGGCGATGTTGCGAGCATTAATCATCCCCACAGAGGACCTGCGCCTTCGCTAATAAAGCTCTTACACTCAATCAACATTTCACTGGAAACATCTTGGGCGACGCAAAACGCTGCGTAACTTCTAAGTGGCTGCCGATGTACCCCAGGCTGATACGCACATTTTTTGAAATTTTCGGTGATTTTCATATGTGATGTTCAGTGTCTTCGAAACGTGTGTGTTTGTCGGGGGGGGATGCAAGGAGACTATACCTTCATGTGAATGTTTCACTACTCAGGATTGATGTTTATTCAAATATTACATGTAATATACTGATATGGATCTGATGATTGGTGCACGAAATGGCAGATGACCCTAAACGTTAAAAAATCAGCCTTGTTAAGAATATCACGTAAACAAAACCTATCATATTATGACTACACTATCGACGACACACCGCTAACTTCCCTCAGACAGCATAAGTACCTAGGACTAGTGATTTCTAATGACCTTAGATGGGAGGCGCATGTTAACTACGTTACATCTTCAGCCTTAAAAAGATTATTTTTCCTTAAAAGACGACTACGTTCCGCACCACCCCAAACAAAACTCTTAGCCTATAAAACCTTAATTCGCCCATTATTAGAATACGCTAACTTAGTCTGGTTCCCGGCCACAAATAACCTAATTAAAAAGCTAGAAGGTGTAGAAAGGAAAGCAGTTAGTTAGGTTAGCAGTTACCTGGCCACGCTGGTATTTCGGGAAACGAAAAAGCGGATGAAGCTGCCCGAAATGGACTCCAATACCGGAATTTCAGAAGAATATTTTTTACCAAAGCCGACGCTTCGAACATCGCTAAAAGATATGCCCATCAGGAAAAAGACCGCCTGTGGAATTTGCCGTTTCGCAAAGACAACTTCCTGTTTTGTGTTGACCCAGAAGTGAGAGCGAAAATTTCCCATCCACTCCCTCGTCACCTAGAGACATTATATCATCGTCTGCGACTGAACGTGGCATACACGAACAGTTATTTGCACCGCATTGGGCGTACCACAAGTCCCTGCTGTGATAACTGTGGCAACATAGAAACAGTGGAGCACATACTACTTGAATGCCCCGCGTACCGCGACGAGAGACAATTGCTTGAACGACAAGTGGACATGATTTACCACGAACAGTTAACGTTACGCAACATATTAGGCCCAGTGCCCGGACATTCAAAACAGCATCGGGTTATACATTCGTTAGTCAATTACCTGTCCGAAATTGGCCTTGTCGAACGGCTCTAATGATCGAATAAGTCCCATAGGAAAAGCTTAACTTACCTGACACCCTAACTGTAAATACTTTTATCAAGTTCACATGCACCGTTCTTATTTGTTTATATTCTTTTTTCTCATTCTTTTCTTCCCTCTCTTCTGAAATCTTTTAGTCCCCTTCCCCATCCCTATACAGAGTAGCATGTCAGCGCTATATAGACGCCGGCAAAAATCTCTGTTTTTCCAATAAAGAGTATCTCTCTCTCACCTACAACAAATACAGTTTGCTCGATTCACCCACTGAACTAATCGCAAGAGCTGGGTTACTAACATTACGAAATCGCGCTAAACTCGCACGCCTAAAAATGCTCTTCCAACTTATTCATACGCAGCTAAACATCGACAGCCCTAGATTCATATCTATTTCAGAAACCAGTCACGCCACAAACATCCACTAACATTACAGGAATACCGTTTCAACACTAACTGCTTCAAGTACTCCTTCTTCCCTCAGTCAATTAGAGAATGGAATAGATTGCCCGCTTGTATGACTAATAGTAAGGATTTGAATACTTTTTTAACTTTACTTGAAAACCATATTCGTGCCGCTCATAGCTGAAATGATGTTCTTTTTTTCCTATGCATTTTTTTTCTCACTTGTACAGTTTTTGGATGCTTTTTGAATATGTCAATTTTATCAGTGCAATACGTAGTATATTATCTTCATGTTTATAGTCACATTTTTTTTCGCGTGAAATTGAAGGCGTCCACTATGTACCATTTTTTGTGTTCTAAATCTTTTTTTCTTTTTTTTTTGCCACATAGGTTGTGATTCTATACTCTTCATGTAATATTAGAATATCTGTAGTCACGCATTTTCACATGTAAGTGCAAGTGAATCTATTGTGTATTCTGGTTGTATAAGTGTATTTCTTGTGTATTTGGGACTGGCAGCATGTAAAAGTAAAATAAATAAATAAATACCTTACCAGCTTGAGCAGTTAGTGTCATGAAAACTATTGCGCTTGGGAAGTGCGTTTAGCCACTTTGGCCTTATTTCTCGCGACCAGGCATGTTTTAATATGACAAAGATCAGCAGTGGAGCTTTGGACCTCGTGCTCGGCCAGCGCGAGAAAGAGAAAGACGGCGGGACAGGTGTGAGCCAATTCTTAGGATCTACAGATTGGTTTAGTTTCAGACCATTATTCTAAGCCTCCTGCCGCCCGGTTCCTCGCCCATCCCCCCTTTGTGGCTGAGCGCCATTCATGCGAGGACATCATCATCATCATCATCATCTACATCAACAACAGCCTGCCCAGTGGCCTGATGCTGTCCCGCTCTCTTACATTGTACTGTAGTAACATCGTATTTCGGCAGACACTTTCGGTAAAACCGCATTCTTTATTGCACTTACGGCTTTCGTCCCGGCCACGCATGTGCTTGCTGAACAACCCTGCGTTTCCTATAGTGTCACATGCATGTATTGTTATAACACGGACCTTGGCACGGAGACATCCTGCGAACCAAATGTGTGACTGTTTCGTCAACATAATAAAACTGTTGATTCCTGTTAGTCCAGTGATGGGAAGTGCTACTACCATATGGTGTTTCACACATTATGAAACTCTAGGGTTGCACCAAATAACTGCTCCCGAAAAGAAAGTGCTGCTCATTGCAAAGTGTGATATTTGTTAGGAACTGCTCCAAAACGGCTCTGTGAAACTAAAGACGGGGAACTTTAAATGTGTGACAAGTCCTAAAAATGCCCAAAACAATTTTTCTATATTATCATCCCAGTGCACCACAATGCATGCTTTATCAGCTCGATCTTATCTCTTTTGTAAAACAAGAACTGCCATATCAAGTACATA